>AWUE01022601.1:0-17781 GCA_001974825.2 Corchorus olitorius | reverse complement strand
GGTTGAATTTGAAATTGTTTTAGCTCGAATTTGAAGTGGCTTTCTAAATATCATTTTTAGTCTAATGAGTTAGCTTTCTAATGGTTTTGGACTCACTTGATTTTGGATGTGTATTGTGAAGTTATGCCTATTTTCCCAAAGTGTCGCCTTGCTGGAAATGAAAAACAGGGGAGTGTAGATTCATTTCGGGCAGCCTTCTTTCGAGGGGCATAACTTTGTCTTAGAGAATCCAAATTGAGTCATTCTTGAGCCTAAATTGTAGGGTTTGGAGTCCTCTATAACTTTGTAGAAGAAATCAAGTTGAAATTCTAAAGGGAAATTAGTGAAAAATAGGCATTTTTGGGACTGCATGGTTGATTCTTGTTACAGCATGCCATTGAAAATGTTTGGGAATCAACTTGACATTTGAATAGGTTAGGAGCCGAATTTGATAAGGGTCCTCTAGGGGTGAATTTAAGTATATGGAACTATATTTCTAATGGATGTGGTTTCATTTGATTTGTTTGAGAATCGAGCTAGATATGAGTATTTTTGTAAAGTGTCGCCACGTTAGATTTTTGGTTGAAAATAGAGTTAGTTTAGAACTTTAATATTACTAAGATTTCCTTTTAGGTTATGATCCCGAATCCAACCTAACCGGATTAAGGACTACGGCTCGTAAGTAATATCATTGTATTTTAAGAACATTTGAATTACCAAAATACCCGTGATGGACAAATTTACTATATTACCCCTGATTGGTAAAATTACGATTTTACCCCTATAATGAGGAAAGTACCATTTTTACCCTAGAATTGGTACAATTATGACTTTGCCCCTAGAAGAGGATTTGACTTATCCAATCATACTAATCGAACTTTTAAAGTTAGAGAATCACCGTAACAGCCTTAAGATGTCTAAATCACTAATTTGCCCCTGATCGAGTAAAATTACAGTTTTACCCCTAGATGCCGCTTTTGATTAGATAAGCTGTGGAAGTATTTGCGGACCTTGAAACTCGTATTAGAACCCTGTAAGACATATAGAGACACGTTTAACTCCTCAATATTAGACCGTGGGTCTGGGTTCCATACTTCTTGTCATTTTATTCTTTTGTATCTAACTGATTTGATATTTTCGTTTATTATTTTTGTTTTATATTGGTATATTATCCTGGTTTAGACTGACAAACTCGGCTTTATTTTGGTTTATGAATTTAATCTCTGAGATTGGTTTTAACGGTTTTCTTGTGTTTGGTGCACTTCTCAATCAGACGGCCGAGGCACTGATCGAGACACCAGTTAGGCTCACTGCGGATTCACCTTGGGGGGTATACGAGTCCCCTAAACTGTGAGTGGGCTATCCTCAACGGGTTCTCCTAAACTGTGAAATGTTTTATTACTGTTTTTACATGAATGATTTATAAAATGTTTTGATAAATGTTTTGGGTGCATGAATGACACGGTTTTGTTTAAAAAGAACTTGTTCAAGCATACGGGGACTTATGGGCGTAGCTCTAGGAGTACGTATGGCTTGTTGGTGGAGCGTCTCGGACGCAACCCAGCGTTGGTGTGTTTGTTTTAACGGACCATGACTTTATTTTGGATCCACATGGTTCGTAGCTCCAGGCCCAACACGATATATTTATTCATCTACCGGTTCGACGTGTGCATGGGAGAGCTAAATTGGGTGTGCTGCGGCAACCATGCAGTACCAGACCCAAGCTAATGTCAGGGGAACGGGCTTGTTTGGACAAAAAGAGAAAAATGATGTTTTTTTTAGTAATTATTTGATGATGACGAAAATACCCCTAACGGTTCCAGAGGTTGACTCGGGCCAAAGTCACTCTGGATAGCTTTTATTGGCAGTCCATTTGTTTTATGTAAATGATAAATGATTTCTTGGACTTGTTTTATTGCTAACCAGGATTTTATAACTTGGTTCTCTTACCTGTTTTGGTTGTGAGTGCACCCCACCCTCTTCTGGTCCTCTTTTGAGGGTGGCTCACTCACTGGGTACATTTGTGTACTCACCCCCTCAAATTCTTGTTGTGTTTTCAGGGTAGTTAGGACTCAGCGGATTCTTGGACGGTCGAGTCGGTGGCGTAGGCTGTTATCATTGCCCATAGAGGTACTTCTCACTACATGATGGGTCCCACTGGCATTGTGTCTATTCATTCTCATTCCTCGTGCCTTGTTTCTTGTTTACTAACCCACTAATTGGATTTGACTTGGTTTCTGATTTATTAAAACACTTTTATTATTTCGGTTTTGACGATTCCGCATCTACTCTGATTTGAAAGGTTCAGTATTTTAAACTTATACTCAATTCATGTTTTCCATGTTTTTGATCTGTTATTGACGCTTCGTGTTGCTTTGGAATGCGTGACCGGCCGACACGTGTTTCAAGGTCACACGGCGGTTGTCCGTGTTCGACTTCCGGGTCGGGGCGTGACACTAGGACTATCCTAGATCAAGTGCGAGCTGGAGGCCAAACCAAATGGTAGGGATTCTCGGCACCTATAAAACTCCAAAAAGTGAAAAGTTGAATCATGTCTCGAAATCCTCAGATCATACAGGTTAAATTAATATCCCAAAGCTGCTCATAAAGACTCGATCTTTCTCCCTCGATCCTTCAAACTGGAAAATATCCATTGTTGAAACGAGAGATAGCTAGGATAGATAGAAATCAGAAAACAATCCGCTGCAAGAAGGAAAAAACTTGCAGTAAGGCAAGACTAAAACTCTCAATGAAGTACGGCTCTAGGAGCCTTAAACCCTATTTAGAGCCCTCTAAATCTAAGAATATAAACAAAAAGGTAAAAAAAAAAAAAACTTGTTCCTCCTCGTTAGTATAACAACAAAAAAAGTAGTAACAAAAACAATGGAATAAACTCGAGAAGAGAGAAAGGTGGGGTAGGTAGCTAGGGTTTTCAATAATACAATGTTAAAATTTTGAACTTTTTTACCTCTCTTTATTTCTTTATTAAAATAAAATTATTATTATTATTTTGGTGAAATAATAATAATAGTAATTATTATTATATTATCATTATTATTATTATTATTATTATTATTTATAATCCAAATTCAAACTCTTTGAAGTTGGCGAAAAGAAGTTGGTTCAATTCAAGTGGTTTGTCACATGTTCCTCTTAAATAATGTTTTAGATTCGAGTTTTGTAAATGAAGAAAACCAATGTTGGGTGAGTTATACCCATAGTGTAGCAAGCCAATTTGAACAAGTTTAACATTTACCAAAAGAAAGAAACTACTAATTATAATGTGGCTATGTGAGAACCTGAGTTTGTCTCACGAGTTGACTCGGATGCAAATTCAGTTTTTAAAAATTTTCAAAACAAAATAAAAACTACCAATCTTAAATAAAAGTATAAAACTACCCATTGTTTGGCAAAAAAAATAATAATAAAACTACCCATTGGAAGAAAAATATAATATTTAATTTTATTTATATCATAAAAAAAAACCTACCACAAAATACTACATTTTAATTATTTTATTTTCATATATACTCACGTACGTGAGTGCCCTGTGTCTTGTAATCCTTGAACGAGAAAGTAGAAAGACCAACGTCACATTCACACACATGGTCTCCAAATTTAGTATATAGTGGAAATGTGGAATATTTTATTGTTAATTTATATATTCTCATCGATCATGGAATTAATAAACCGAATTGTTAAATACCGCCCCCATTTTACTAGCTGCCGTCCCAAAAGATTTTTTTGTCCTTTATACCTTAAACTTAAACTTTCTAACTTTTCAAATCCTCTCAAACCTTCAAGCTAAAAATCTCAATTCTTCAAGCAAATCAATATCCAAAATCATGTTGAATCAAGTTCGCGGGAGAAGCAAAGGACCAATGGCACTTCAGGGATGGTTTTTTTCGAAAAAAATTCAAAAAAATAAAAACAATTATGGATGAAATAGCCTCGTCATATGGCGGGCGCATGGGTAATGCGCCGCTTTGTCCTTTTTTTTAAAAAAAAATGTAATTAAAAAAAAGAGAGAGAGAGGCATGCGCCTCGTCATATGGCGGGGCACATGGGTAATGCGCCCGCCATATGCCGAGGTTGTTTCATCCGGAATTTTTTTTTAATTTTTTTTCGAAAAAAACCATCGCTGGAGTCCCATTGGTCCTTTGCCTCTCCAGCGAACTTGTTCCGGCATGATTTTGGATGGTGATTGGCTTGAGATTTTGAGATTTTTAGTTTGAAAGTTTCAGAGGATTTGAAAGGTTAGAAAGTTTGAATAAAATGAAGTAAGGGCAAAAGTGTCTGTTGGGGGGCGGTATTTAGCAATTCCCTAGGTTAGAAAGTTTGAATAAAATGAAATAAAGGGCAAAAGTGTCTTTTGGGGGGCGGTGACTAGTAATTTTGGGGTGGTATTTAGCAATTCCCATACTGAATTGCTAAATACCGCCTTCATTTTACTAGCTACCGTCCCCCAAAGACTTTTTTGCCCTTTATATCTTAAACTCAAACTTTCTAACCTTTCAAATCCTCTCAAACTTTCAACCTAAAAATCTCAATTCTTCAAGCAAATCAATATCCAAAATCATGTCGGATCAAGTTTGCGGGAGAGGCAAAGGACCAATGAGACTCCATGGATGGTTTTTTTCAAAAAAAAAATTCAAAAAAAAACAATTCAAGATGAAACAGCCTCACCATATGACGAGGCGCATGGGTAATGCGCCCCTTTGTCTTTTTTTTTAAAAAAAAATTAATTAAAAAAAAAGGGAGAGACCTGGACCTCGTCGGTGACTATTAATTTTGGGTCGATAGGTAGCAATTCATAATTGTCTGTTTGGGAACGTTGATTTGAGTAAAAAAATTTGGATTTAAATTTGCAAATACAAATTTCTTGTTTGGAAACCAATAAGATAAGTTGGATTTGGATTTGAACCAAATCCAGCTCAAATTTGGAAGGCTTCAGGTCAAGCATTTCAAATTCCTTTTAAAACTAGGAATTTAACAAATCCTGAGCTCCCTTCAAAGCACACTAAACGCTCCACGTTTTAAGGATGACACCAATTTTTCTTTTCTTTCTTTCTTTTTCTTTTCTTTTTTCAAAAGTGAACAAATTAATTCTGTTTTTATATATTTTATACTAACTCCATGTGTATATTTACATTTTCTATATCTAACTCTTTAATAAATTATGCCATCAGGCATTTGGCCTGATGGTAGAGTACTGGACTCTTAGTTCCAGCCTATCCAGACCATGAGGTCTTGGGTTCAACTCTCACGGAATGTGAGTTTGTTTGTAATTTGTTTGTTTATTTAGTAGGTAGATAGTTTATTTATGGTATAGTTTCTAGTTTGGGTTGAATTCTCATTTATATGTTTGGGCATAGAGATTTATTTGAATTGTAATGAGATTTCGCTGGGTTTGTTTGTTGGGGAAGGGGTTTGGTGGCTCATAGATTAGCGTTTTGATAATGTAGCTAATCATGTAGCGGTGTACGGGTAAATCCCAATCTCTTCAAGAAATGAAAATGATTCTTATCTAAAAAAAACTCTTTAATAAATTATGAATATAGTATATCTGTTATGGAATAACTAAAGAACAATAAGAACAAGGTAAGAACATATGGAGAGAAAGAAAGGATTCTTATTACTCAGAGAATTGAGAATGTAGAATGGGATGTTTACAAATGAACTGAGGTGGCCTATTTATAGCTGAACCTCATAACTGGAGATAACTCATAGATACGAGATAAATCAACATAATTAAATAATATCACTAATTATCTCCTGGATAAATGTTGCTGATAATCTTCTCTTTTATCTCTGATAATTCTCTCCATTTATCACTTGATAATATCTAGCCAGACAAATGATGTGAAAGTCCATTTATCCATAACACTCCCCCTTGGACTGAACATCATTGTGATGGCCATCTTAGACGTATTATGGTTACCTCGTTAAAAACCTTGAGCCGGAAAAACCCAGTGGGACAAAAACCGGACTGAAGGGAAAAAGAGTACAACCTAGTCCCTCTAATGTTGTCTTCAGGACAACACGAATTTAAGGTGCCATTGCTGCCTCATTAAAACCCTTAAGTCGGTAAAAACCCAGTGGGATAAAAAAACCAAACATAAGGGAAAAGGAGTACAACGCACTCTAATCGCTCCCCCCGAATTAAAACAAACCGGTACTTATGGGGCATCTAATCATTTCCACTTCTGGGAAATCAATCTCGCATCTTGTTAACTCGCCACATACCAATGCCATAAACAAGATTCTCAAATGTTGATGTCGTCAAAGATTTGGTAAATAATCTGCAAGATTATCAGTGGAGCGAATCTGTTTGACATCAACTTGTCGACATTCTTGGAGTTCATGAGCATAAAATTTTGGCGAAATGTGCTTGGTCTAATCACCCTTAAAATATTCTCCCCTGACTTGTGCAATACAAGCAACATTATAATGGGAGAATCTATAACCGGTTTCAATCCATAAGTCCTTTAGACATGTGCTATAACAAATTTTAACCAAACACGCTCTCTTCCGGCCTCATAGAGAGAGATAATCTCAGAGTGGTTAGAAGATATAACTACTATCTTTTACTTAGTAGATAGTCAAGAATGGTAGTATCATTATAGCAAATCAGGTAACCAATTTGAGAGCGAGCTTTATGCGAATCAGACTGATACTCCGCATTAGCAAATCCTACTAAACCAAAGTTAGTAGATTTATTAGAATTAAAATAACCCCAAAACTATGGTAAAACGGAGATGACATAAAATGTGCTTAACGATATCTCCGAGTTGGCTAATAACTGAAATATGCCAACAAATTTATCGCAAATGCGATATTAGGTCGCATGCATTGTGCCAAATACATTAATCCCCCTGATAGCATTGAGGTATGGTACTTCAGGACCAAACATATCCTCATCGGTTTGTTTAGGACGAAACTAGTCCATTTGGGATCAAGGGACCTTACAACTATAAGGGTGCTCAAAGTATATCATTTGCTTTGTGCTCAAGCTCTAGACCAAAGCATAATTTGGTTTTACCCAAATCCTCAGACTCCTATTCGAATAGTTAGCAGTTTAGAACAACTCTTCAGGAGTTCCAAATTATATCGTCGACATAAACTGCTACTATAGCAAATCCAATTTACGGTTAATAAACACACATGGGTAGATGAGATCTTTTTTCTTCCATAATCAAGTACACGCTTAAGCATTGATACCACATGTGGCTGGATTGCTTCAACCCATATAAAGATCTTTTGCAACTTTTGAGAATAAGTTGCGGGGAGTGTATGCTTCAGGCATTTTAAATCCCTCGGGAATATAAATATGGGAATGTATGCTTCAGGCATATTATATCCTTTGAACCATAAGTATGTCATCACAATGTTCATATAACATGTTTCCAACTTTATAAGGAAATTAATTTGTATTCATCACAAGTGGATACATTACAATCGGCCCCAGTTCTCTAAGTGAACCCATGGGCTACAGGTCGGGTTTTATACCTCACAACCTTATTTTCCTCATTTCATTTCCAAACAAATACTCATTTGAATCCAACGGGTTTAAGTCCAAAGACATCATTCTTTGGCAAGGGAAGTCAATTCAACCTTGATTGCTTTCTCTCATTTAGGCCAATATTGCCTTTTGATGACATTCGGTTATAAACTGAGGTTCATCATCATCGATAATATTTCATGAGCGATTTAGAGAGCGAACGCATCATTGATGATTATCTTACTATAATGAAAATCTAGTATTCCCAAGGCCAATAATCTTTTCATGGGTTTATGCCACTACAGGGGCAATATGCTCATGAATTAATGCCTCTTCAGGGGCAATATTATTCAGTATTTTGCTCTCTTTATTTTGTGCCATATCAGGGCAACTTGGTTTCCTCGATAAAAACCAATATGCTCTTCTGGAGCATATTCTAAATTCCTCCCCCTTCTTTTTCGAGGAATTCTATCTTTTGATCCCATCGTTTTTCATGCTTCAGGCATGGCCACTTTGATCCATCATGTTCTTCAGGAACATCTATATTAGCTTAAAATTGTAATTTTTATCAGTCTGATGAAATATATTGGGCAATTGATTGCAATAACTTGCAAATGGATCAAAATTTTGCACCTCATTCATATGTTATTGGGTCTAAATGAGACAATCTTTTTACAATAAGAAAACTTCAGGTTTTCATGCTATCCATCATTGGAATCCTTTGGTTTCCCAAGTAATGGGAACACAGTCTCATAATAATCCGTGAATCTTGCGGTAAGTAAAGCACCCGTCAATGGTTGAAACAACCTAATAATGGACGGTAAATCATACCCAACATAAATGCCCATATGTCGTTGGGGACCCATTTTAATCATTTGCGATGGTGTTACAGGCACTTGAACAATACAAACAAAGGTGCAAACATGTGAAATGTCCGGCTCATGGCCTAGGACTAATTGAAGAGGGAAATTCTATGACTGAAAGGGCATTGTTTTTCAATGGCGTGGAGCTCTACACGCATATATAATTTCTCCTTCAGGGAGACCAAATAAATATCAACCAAATGTTGATTCGTACGACTAGTACGAGCCCTGTGTTCAGTCATTCCATAGGCTTCTGGCCATTTAAGATTCATAGAGCATTATTATAGATACTTTCATTCTCATGAGAATAATATGTATATACTCAAAGCCTCATCAGGGGCATAATACGTATAGTCATGGCCTCTGTAATGGCCCATAATAATTTCCAGTATGTTCATGGCCTTTGTTATGGCTCATGATTACTAGCTAGCCTCTATAACGGCCCATAATGATGGCTTCTATAATAGCCCATAAAAATTACGCATGTAATTAGCATCTCACTTTTCATTACCAGTAAGGCCTTGCGGAGATGCTTCTCAATATACAAAAAGTCATTGTCATTCACCATAATCTATAAAATAGATGATTCCGAAATCAATGTTATTATGACAACTGCAGGTGTCAAAGTTCTATTGGTAATTGGCAATAATTTTGTACTTGAGGAAATGTGTTTTCCTTGTGAATAATATTCACAAATGTAATCCTTGGAGAACAAGACTTTTGTGTCTTTCAAAAAATGTCTCCTTGTATTCTTGATGATTCTTTGTATCATCATCGCGCCTGAATGACAGGGCAATCATGCCAAAGTCTGAACACTTCAGGGTTCAATTTTCAAGGCATAATAGTAACTCTTTTTGGAAAAAAAAACATTCAACCCAGTAATATAGGCTTCTAGCCTTTCATAGATGGTCTTTCGGCCCATCTCAAAGTGATACTTTAAAAAAATCTTTATTTATTTCAGTCGTTGTCTCAAGATGTTACCCGTTACGGTGTACAACTGAGCAACTTCCTCATTGATTTACTACTTAATATTGCATCTTCAGGATGCAAGATAGTGCCATAAAACAACTATGTATGGCATATGACATATCCAAAGCCATCTATTATATTGGCAGGACCAGATATGGTATTGACATTTGCTTGCACAATGTCACACTTTGAGAAAAAGTCTTTGCTACGTAAAATGATAAGTATCGTAGCATTATCAAGCAAACATGCATTATCTTTTATCTCAATAATTCCCGTTTGCACTTATATTGACAACTTCAAGTGTCAAATGAATATTTTATCGACAAGATGATTGTCTCAAATATAGAGTAAACAATCATACTAAAAATTACACCAGGTAAATTCCCAGGAAAGAATGGAGGAGTCACAAATGGTCTCACTTAAAATCCATACTCCTTGGACAGAATTTGCCTAGACATGTAATTAAAGCACAATGACAACTTCAGGTGTCAATAACAAATTAATAGTGCATATGACAACTTCGTGTGTCGTTTTGAAAGGTAAAATCATGACAACTTCTGGTGTCAATTGAATAAAATTATGACATCTTCAAGTGTCTATTGGAAATTTATCATGACAACTTCTGGTCTCAATTGAATAAAATTATGACATCTTCAAGTGTCAATTGCAAGATCATGACAACTTATGGTGTCAATTGCAACTTCTAGTGTCATTTGCATGACAACTTCTGGTGTCAATTGCAAGACCATGACAACTTCTGGTGTCAATTGCAAGACCATGACAACTTCCGGTGTCAATTGCAAGATCATGACAACTTCTGGTGTCATTTGGAGAGTAAAATAAATTGTGACAACTTATGGTGTCAACATATATTAGCGTTAATAATAATTCGAAAGAAATCTCAATATATAGAAACACTTATCTTTGATGGCCCATGGTGCCCACAGTCTTATTGAGAGAGTTTAGAAATATGCCAATGATGTTTGGCTATTCGGCAATGAACAGTGCTCATGACATATAAATAGTATTGACTCCTCACCAAACCAAGGAGGTAGTTTACCTGTGACAAAACTTTGCCATATTTGTCTCCACAAGAGCTTGGCACTTTATTAGTTAGTAATAAAAATTTCATGCCATAAATCTCTAATAATGAAAACATGTAATTAGAGATAGAATTAGAAAATTTCGACCTTATTTTTGAATAGAGGGCACTGAAAAACCTTAGGAATCGGTTTCGTAGTTCCAAAAATCGAAACCAAATAAACCGAATCGGTCAGATGAAGATTCTAGCCTGAACCGGATCACTGATCGAACCGACTAGATTGACTTGTGCAGAAACAGCACGCGGCGCGTGATAAACTTTGACAGGGTGGTGAGGGCGCGTGTGACTTCCAATTCAGGTGATTCCGGTGGCATTGGAAAGATATTGATGAGTAGAATCCGGTAGTAAGGGAAGTGAGAAAAATTGACGATCGAAAAATTTCAGATCTCGGGTCAACTTTAAAACTTTGACCGGAAGGTGTAATCTGATACGATGCCGGAATAGGCTGAATTTTTGTTATATTACTCTCTAAGATATTCCGAGTGTAATGGTGTGGGAGGTGAGAAAAAATGATGATGGAAAAGGGACGAATTTTTTCAGAGCTTTCGTGCTCATAACGTGTTATGGAATAACTAAAGAACAAGGTAAGAACATATGGAGAGAAAGAAATAATTCTTATTACTCAGAGAATTGAGAATGTAAAATGGGATGTTTACAAATGAACTGAGATAGCCTATTTATAGCTGAACCTCATAGCTGGAGATAACTCATAGATACAAGATAAATCAACATAATTAAATAATATCACTAATTATCTCCTGGATAAATGTTGCTGATAATCTTCTCTTTTATCTCTGATAATTCTCTCCATTTATCACTTGATAATATCTAGCCAGATAAATGATGTGAAAGTCGATTCATCCATAACAATATCAACAATTATGGATAATTGTTTTCCTACTAGACTAGATTTCTAATTTTCTATTGATAAGTGAAGTTTTTAGTTTTTATTTATCTTTTGGCCAAAAAAAAATTTACTTTTCACTTTTTTTTTGGCACCAAGTTTTTACTTTTTACTTATCCTGCAACTTTTGTTAGATTTGATATTGCAATTACAGAACCGTATTAAATCAAGTTAGTTAACTCTCCACCTTGTCTCTTTCTATTCTGGGCTTTGCCATGGCTGATGCAAAGTACCCTTCACCGACAACAACATTCTCACTCTTCACATCCAGAAAAACAGTGGCTTTTGCGTTTAGTTTCACTTCTGCTCTTGTTGTCGGCTTTACAGCTTTGTTACTTCTCAACCCTTCTCCTTGGCTCCAAAACTTCCGCCAAGCTTCATCTAATAGATCTTACTTTTCCTCTCTTTTCTCTCACTTTCTCCCCAACTCTTCCCAACCCAATTACTACCCACTTCCTGTTTCTCAAATCCAAGACAGCCCTTTTCAGATTTCTCAGGAAACTGAAAATTTTGATGGAGAAAAAGGTTTGTCTTTGTCAAGTGAAGGTAACAATGGAAGTTTGCAGATTTCCCCGGAAAGTGGAAGATTTGATGGAAAAAATGAGTCCTTTTCCAGTGAAGTCAGCAGTGGAGAGTCAAAGATTCATTTAAAGGGTAATACTTCTAACACCCCTACTGCTACTTTCTCACAAGAATCCAATTACACATCACAAAGTTTAAATGCTAGTGTAACCAACTATACTGGAAGTTCTTCTCAGTCTTTAGATTTTAGAGAAAGTGGAAAGGAATCAAAGGAAGGGATTTTAGGGAAGGAGAGTGTGTCTAGCAATTTGGCATTGGATGGAAGCATTGATGGAAGCTTTGAGAAACTGAGAAAGGAAAATTTTGTGGAAATAATGAGTCATTGTAGAATATTTGATGGGAAATGGGTGAGAGATGATTCTTACCCTCTTTATGCACCAGGGTCTTGTCCTTATATTGATGAGTCTTTCAATTGCTTTGTTAATAGTAGGCCTGATAGGGGGTATGAGAAATATAGATGGCAACCTAATGGATGCAACTTGCCAAGGTAATTTACCAAGTTCTCATATTTAAATTTCCATCTCTTAATTAATTTATGTTATTGATATTAGTTCATTTGAATTATAGTTGCATACATGACTTGATTTTATGACTATTTTGAGGAGTCCACTTGTTGGTAAGTAAGGTGCCTTCAAGTTTGATGTAATTATGATAAATGTTTGGTGGTGGATATGCAGGTTAAATGCTAAGCATATGCTAGAATTATTGAGAGGGAAGCGTGTAGCTTTTGTTGGCGATTCACTTGGTAGAAATATGTATGAATCACTGGTTTGTATCCTTACAAATTCAGTTGAAGAGAAAGGCATCGTTTTTGAAGCCTCCCATAGGCATGAATTAAGAACAGGAGGTTCCTACTACTCCATTTTGTTTGAAGTATGCTTGTCCTTTATCCTTCTCTTTTTGGCATAAAATACCAGCTGTCAGATAGTTTTCTTTTCTGGGCTTAAAGAAGAAGAAGAAAAAAAAGAACTCATTTATTTGATTTTTATGCATTAATTTTGGATGGATGGATGGATGAACAGGATTATAATTGCTCGGTCGAGTACTTCCGATCACCATTTCTAGTTCGAGAATGGGAAATGCTTGAGAGAAATGGATCAAAGAGGGAAACGCTTCGACTTGATATGATTGATAAATCATCAGATAAGTACAAAACTGCAGATGTTCTCATCTTCAACACAGGACATTGGTGGACTCATGATAAAACTTCCAAAGGGTACGACTGATGCTACCTATTTGTGGGTTTTGTTGATAATAGCAGTCTTAATCGGAATAGCTCTTAACAGCTTAAGAGTTTTGCAGGAAGGGTTACTATCAAGAAGGTAGCACTATCTATGATCGATTGAATGTTAAAGAGGCGTTTCGAAAAGCTTTAATTACATGGGCAAGATGGATAGATACTAATATAGATCCTATGAGAACCGTTGTTTTCTTCAGGGGATTCTCTGCGTCGCACTTCAGGTAAATTGAACACAGAGGATATGTGAAGTACACCCTTAAAATGGGGAAATAGCATGCCTTTTAATTCATTTTGCGTGTTCTCAGGGGTGGAAGATGGAATTCTGGAGGGCAATGTGATGGGGAAACAGAACCTATAAGTATTACAAATGAGAAGTACTTGAAGAAATATCCATCAAAAATGCGAATTTTTGAGACAGTGATGAATAGTATGACTACACCAATCTTGTATCTTAACGTTTCGAGAATGACCGGCTTCCGGAAGGATGGGCATCCATCAATATACAGGAAGCAGAACTTAACAGAGGAGGAGAGAACTTCACCTACTAGAATCCAGGACTGCAGCCACTGGTGCCTCCCTGGTGTTCCTGATACTTGGAATGAGCTGGTATATGCTCAACTCATCGTGAAGCATAATCTAAATCAGCAACAACTTTCGCATCAAGAACAACAAAAGAGAAGACCATAGGTAATATCAATACAAGTGAATTTTGTAAATTCTTGTTTTGCCACTAGCTTTGTCTAGATTGATTAGTGTTTATTATATATTCTTCAGTGAAAAGTTTGGGTCCATAGTATAGTTAGAAGTGTAAAGTGATACAATTATTCTTTGAAGAAAGAGAAAGGAGAATAACAAGAGCTGTTGTTAAGGATAGTCTTGAGTTTCTTTCCACCCCATCAGACTCATTTAACCTCAAATTTCCTAGTAGTCTAAAAAGTCTTCTATGAGTTAGATTATGAAAACAGTATTACAATAAATTATTCCTTGTAATATGAGTTGAAATCACTACTCAACTTGTTCAATGAGACTTTGCTTGGTTCTTGCAACATGGAGGTCCCAAAAAGTCCTGTTATTTGATTTAGATCGGTACTGTGTCTGGATCTGTGTTAAATATTTTTTAACTCTTTGGAATCACAATGCGAGAGATGAATGTCAGCTAGATGAAGCTCTTTAAATATAGGGAATTAGATCCAAAATGTCGGTTTTCACCTCACTCAAGTCAGCCCTTTCATGTCAGCCTAATGTTATTTGAATCATCTAGCTATTCAGTATTGGAAATAGTCTTGTTCTTTTCAGTGAGGTTTGGAGAATTCTCATCTTGTTTCCATCTTCTTTTGTTTCATGGCAATGAAACTGAGCTAAAGAATCATATTTGAATGCATCTCTAATGTTCTTGACTCCAAAAGGCTGAAAACTTAGATTTGAGTTCATAAATGGTGTCAAATGCAATTGAAACAGCAGCAACCAATGTTTGGATCTTGGCGCTCACATCAGCAAAAGATCAATATTGAATTGTACACTTTGGCATCTTTTGCTTTTTCTTTCTGCTTTTTTTTTGAAGAAAAATGTTGCTCTAAAGTTTTCTAATCCAAGGTTAGAAGTTAGAACAAAAATGCATACACTCAAAAAGTGCTTTTTGCCTATTATGGTTGAAATTTGTAATCTCCTCCTAAGCATAAACTCTTAATATTCCAACCATGCATAAATTCAACATTAGTTAGCTTTAAGGCTATTCAAAATTTTGACGATCCTAATTAATATGTGGTATATATTCTTTTAATTTGTACGTACAAGGGTACAAGTATCTTGAAAAAAAAAGCTTATTTTCATATCTGCAAATTCCAATCTTTTAATTAAGGTTTCAATGTAATTTGATACCCATTGGTATAAATTCTCCCCTTTCGGTTTTCCAAGATTAGACATATACAAGTAAACAAAAAAATATATATATATATACACTATGGCCTTCTTTTCCTTTCTTTCTTTTCTTTTTCTTTTCCCTTTCCCTTTTATTTATTTTTTAAATTGATGCATGGCCGTCTCCGTCAACCTCAAATTTATTCAAACCTCAAATAGGAAAAATGTTACGTCATATGGACGCTCGGCTGATACGTGCTGATACGAATTTGATACGAATACATCATGGTTTTGACGAATTTTCTTGCATTAATTTTGATGATACAAATAATATTTAATTTAAGGGAAAATATTTGATGCAAAAGAGAAAAAAAAAGTGTTCACCAAAAAAAAAAAGAGAAAAAAAGTATTGATACAAGGAAAATGGTGCAACGGAGAGAGAGAAAGCAATTAAGATTAAATCATATAGGGTTTATGATTAAATCGATAAGTGATTGATGCAGATGGTAAACAGTCTCCACCGATAATAATGAGAACAGAAATTCATTCAAATACACCTTGTTTTGCCAAAAAAAAAAATTCATTCAATAGTACTATAAGCACAGTTGTTAGATTTTAAGTAGAGATCAGTTAAGGGTTATCATATCACCTCTACAATCACATGTCGGTGATTACCGCCTATCTTATATGCCAAATGTTTGAACATAGTATGTAGAAAATTAAGTAGAATCTAGGCAAGGCTTTTTGGTGCCCAAATTATCATTAATAACTACGTGCTGATGTTAAAACTACCTTGCATGCATATCCAGTACCCTATTGAAAGAAAAGATTGATTAAAAGCAATGGGAAAAGCATGAAACTAAATTTCATATCACCCAAAAAAAAAGTTCCATATGGAATATTTTTGCTGTCTTGCTCCCAACTTGAGTTTCGTTTTTTATTTCTTTAATATTTATTCTTTTCATCTTTTTGAGAGATCGTATCCAAAAACTAATTAATCTAATCAATGCACTTAGAGATGGACAGTGATGTAAGGTAATCAATCGAATCAATTGTTTGAACATACTTCTTGACCCTACACCACCTTTTTTTCTGTCTACAACTTGTAGTTCTTTATGGGAAAAGTTTTATTGATTTATAAATCTCAAATATTTTGTTTCTGAATGACCATAATTTGTGGCTTAGTTCAAATATAAAAATGACAATTTGACTTTTCAACATCTATTTGAAATGGTGCAGACTTCGGTGCTTCCGTTGTGATGCTCCCACTTTTCAATGTGATGCTCCCATTCAATTCTGATCATTGGATGCAACATCTATTTTCCTGATCGTCAGATACTAAAAGGTTTAACCTGCTAAATCGGTTTTAAAAACTTTTCGGAATGAATTCGTATATGGTAGTTCTCGTGATAGATTTTTACACATTTTTTATTCCAACCGTTGATATCAACTACATTTTTTTTACCTGATTTTTTTTTCTCTAACTTTTTTATGTTGTATTTTTTTAATCTATTTCTTTTCTTTTTCATTTTCTTCTTTAAGCCCTAACTAGATCACCAATTCACTTTTGTAAATGTATCTTCTATACTTATCAATGTGATAGAAAGTCCTCACCTTTGTAAATCTCTGGTATTGTACTATCTTGAGTGCAAAAGTACGATTCATCTTGAAACTTGTTATGGTGATCAAGTCTAATTGCAACCACCTGGAATTGACAATATCTATTATGCTTTTCTTCTTCTTTTATTCAGATCTTAAATCAACCTTGCCCTCTCATTCAACAAAATCAAATTGGTTTAATTTATGGTCATGTCAACCACTTCACAATTTGTCTCTTTTAGGGTTATTTCGTTTTTGCCAATTTTTGGCTTTGTCGTTGGTTTTGGACAATATCACCCTTCTCAGTTATTTTCCTTCGCGTCTCAATCCATCACTGTAGTAATTCCAGACCACAGCGCTCAACTCCATTTGCTTGTATAGTTGCATTTATTTCCATTAAGGCACATTAAATTTCTTTGTAAAATCTTGTAATTATCTTTCAACATGGTTGGAGGTATAACATTATCAATGAAAATTTCTAGTTTGATGCTACAGGTTTAAACTACTCTAAAGTAAACTAGCTTTTTGAATTTTTTTGATAGAATTTGAAGACAAAGTATTTGCAATTGAAGTTCACTTAAAAGGAAAAAACCTAGGAGATGGTGATTAGATAGTGTATAGTATGAATATTATATGCGAAATATATATATATATATTGTATTGCATATAAATTATACCCAAAATATTTCTCAACGTCCCCAAAAGATTATATTATATGCACCAACACCAATTCGTTATGCTATAAATCCAGTATCCCCAAAGTTATATACTTTATACCCAAATAATTTCTCATCATCCCCAAATAATCATAAGCACCATCCCCAAACTTTTTAGAGATTAACAATTTTTTATATACCCAAAATTGGCTTTAAACGTGTTTTGATCATATTTTCATCCTAATTAATTGAATAAACACAGTCCATATGAATTAAGTGCCATCAAATAATTAAACAAAATGCAAAATTCAGTATCCCCAAATTAATATACTTTATACCTAAATCATTTCTCATCATCCCCAAATAATCATATGCACCATCCCCAAATTCTTTAGAGATTGGCATTTTTTCTTATATACCCAAATTCTGTAGAGATTGGCTTTAAAAAGTGTTTTAATCAATATCTTCATCCTAATTAATTGAATAAACCCCGTCTATATATATGATTTTAGTGTCATCTAATAATTAA
>AWUE01022598.1:0-94351 GCA_001974825.2 Corchorus olitorius | reverse complement strand
ACAAATTTTTTATATACCCAAAATTGGCTTTTAAACGTGCTTTAATCCATATTTTCATCCTAATTAATTGAATAAAACCCGTCTATATGAATTTAGTGTCAACTAATAATGAAACAAAATGCAAAATTCAGCATCCCCAAACTGATATACTTTATAACCAAATCATTTCTCATCATCCCCAAATAATCATAAGAACCATACCCAAATTCTTTAAAGATTGGCATTTTTTATATACCCAAAATTGGCTTTAAACGTGCTTTAATCCATATTTTCATCCTAATTAATTGAATAAACCCCGTCTATACGAATTTAGTGTCATCTAATAATGAAACAAAATGCAAAATTCAGCATCCCCAAACTGATATACTTTATACTTAAATCGTTTTTCATCATCCCCAAATAATCATAAGCACCATACCCAAATTCTTTAGAGATTGGCATTTTTTATATACCCAAAATTGGCTTTAAACGTGCTTTAATCCATATTTTCATCCTAATTAATTGAATAAACCCCATCCATACGAATTTAGTGTCATATAATGACACCTATGACAAGGCCCTCAGCCTATTTCGAGTTCGAGAGGGAAGAGAGATGGAAGACAAAACAATAGCAACGTCGACATAAAGAGGGGGAGCGAGAAGAAGATGACAATGACACTTACAAATAGAAAGTTAAAAGCTTGGTTTATTATAGGCAAGGTACTTATTTCTCCTTTCACAAAGAGTACTTTCCAAAGGCAATGGTGATTTATTATAGGCAAGCTTGTTAGCATGAAAAGCCTGTTGTATTTTTTTTTTTTTTTTGCTACATGAAAAGCCTGTTATATAGTTCACAAAAGTTTGAATCTATTCTCATATATGTTTGAATTATAATGACACATATTCATGTTTTTGTTTGCAACATGATGACAATGATTCCGGCTAAAAAAAAATAGGATGACGATGACTAAACATTGAATTCAAGCATTTGAGCAAAAGCTGGAGTTTTTACAAAATAGATACATACTTGTTTACATGATTTTGGTTTTAATTGAGCATGTACATGCATTAGACTCTTTGAAATCATAGGTGTCACTATGACACTAAAAGTTTGAATCTATTGTCAAAATATGTTTGAATTATAATGACAACTATTCATGTTTTTGTTTGCAACAGGATGACGATGATTCCGGCCCAAAAAAAAAACACAGGATGACGATGACTGAACATTGAATTCAAGCATTTAAGCAAAAGCTGGAGTTTTTACAAAATAGATACATACTTGTTTACATGATTTTGGTTTTAATTGAGATGTACATGCATTAGACTCTTTGAAATCATAGTTGTCACTATGACACTAAATAATTAATTTAGATACATACTTGTTTCATTGATTTTGGTTTTAATTTAGTGTCATATAATGACACCTATGACAATGAATTTGGGGATGATGAGAAACAATTTGGGTATAAAGTATATCAATTTGGGGATGCTGAATTTTGCATTTTTTTCATTATTAGATGACACTAAATTCATATAGACGGGTTTTATTCAATTAATTAGGATGAAAATATGGATTAAAGCACGTTTAAAGCCAATTTTGGGTATATAAAAAAATTGTCAATCTCTAAAGAATTTGGGTATGGTTCTTATGATTATTTGGGGATGATGAGAAATGATTTGGGTATAAAGTATATCAGTTTGGGGATGCTGAATTTTGCATTTTGTTTCATTATTAGATGACACTAAATTCATATAGACGAGTTTTATTCAATTAATTAGGATGAAAATATGGATTAAAACACTTTTTAAAGCCAATTTTGGGTATATAAGAAAAAATGTGAATCTCTAATGAATTTGGGGATGGTGCATATGATTATTTTGGGGATGATGAGAAATGATTTGGGTTTAAAGTATATTACTTTGGGGATACTGAATTTTGCATTTTGTTTAATTATTAGATGGCACTAAAATCATATATATAGACGGGGTTTATTCAATTAATTAGGATGAAAATATTGATTAAAGCACTTTTTAAAGCCAATCTCTACAGAATTCGGGTATATAAGAAAAAATGTCAATCTCTAAAGAATTTGGGGATGGTGCATATGATTATTTGGGGATGATGAGAAATGATTTAGGTATAAAGTATATTAATTTGGGGATACTGAATTTTGCATTTTGTTTAATTATTTGATGGCACTAAATTCATATGGACTGTGTTTATTCAATTAATTAGGATGAAAATATGATCAAAACACGTTTAAAGCCAATTTTGGGTATATAAAAAATTGTTAATCTCTAAAAAGTTTGGGGATGGTGATTATGATTATTTGGGGATGATGAGAAATTATTTGGATATAAAGTATATAACTTTGAGGATACTGGATTTATAGCATAACGAATTGGTGTTGGTGCATATAATATAATCTTTTGGGGACATTGAGAAATATTTTGGGTATAATTTATATGCAATACAATATATATATATATATATATATATATATATCGCATATAATATTCATACTATACACTATCTAATCACCATCTCCTAGGTTTTTTTCTTTTAAGTGAACTTCAATTGCAAATACTTTTGTCTTCGAATTCTATCAGAAAAATTCAAAAAGCTAGTTTACTTTAGAGTAGTTTAAACCTGTAGCATCAAACTAGAAATTTTCATTGATAATGTTATACCTCCAACCATGTTGAAAGATAATTACAAGATTTTACAAAGAAATTCGATGTGCCTTAATGGAAATAAATGCAACTATACAAGCAAACGGAGTTGAGCGCTGCGGTCTGGAATTACTACAGTGATGGATTGAGACGTGAAGGAAAATAACTGAGGAGGGTGATATTGTCCAAAACCAACGGCAAAGCCAAAAATTGGCAAAAACGAAATGACCCTAAAAGAGACAAATTGTGAAGTGGCTGACATGACCATAAATTAAACCAATTTGATTTTGTTGAATGAGAGGGCAAGGTTGATTTAAGATCTGAATAAAAGAAGAAGAAAAGTATAATAGATATTGTCAATTCCAGGTGGTTGCAATTAGACTTGATCACCATAACAAGTTTCAAGATGAATCGTACTTTTGCACTCAAGATAGTACAATACCAGATTTACAAAGGTGAGGACTTTCTATTCCATTGATAAGTATAGACAATACATTTACAAATGTGAATCTGGTGATCTAGTTAGGGCTTAAAGAAGAAAACGAAAAAGAAAAGAAATAGATTAAAAAAATACAACATAAAAAAGTTAGAGAAAAAAATAATAAATCAGGTAAAAAATGTAGTTGATCTCAACGGTTAGAATAAAAAATGTGTAAAAATCTATCACGAGAATTACCACATACGAATTCATTTTGAAAGGTTTTTAAAACCGGTTTAGCAGGTTAAAACTTTTAGTATCCGACGGTCAGGAAAATAGATGTTGCATCCAATGGTCAAAATTGAATGGGAGCATCACATTGAAAAGTGAGAGCATCACAACGGGAGCACCGAAGTCTGCACCATTTGAAATAATTCACTGTTATATTTTGATTTTTTTTGTTAATGTAATCCTAGATTTAGTTGATTCAATCAGAAAGTGACACGTGAATTTGTCAAGACATGGTTAAAGTATCAGATTTAGAGAGTGAATTTGTCCAAATAGAAATTAGAGGGATAATTATTGACATTTTCATATAGTACAAATGAGTTTTAGCCCTCTATTTGCCATTAGTTATAAGTGGACTTGTTCCTTCTTTTCGTTCTTTTTTTCCCCTTTCGTAACATGGAAAGGAGAGGAGAGAAATGGGTCTATCACGTTCGGGTTTTAAACATTGGTGAGGGGTAATGAACTTGGGAATGTCTTCTCCAATAATTTAAGACAAATTATACAATACACCGGTGGTGGAGTTTAGCAGACTATACAAGCGGATCCTGAAGGGTGCAGATCCTGAAGGGTGACATGTGTCCTCCAGGGACTAGATTAAAATATTTACAACTTAATTAATTAAAAAAATGGACATTTGTCAACTCCACAACCCGCTTGTGAAGTCCAAAATTTACACCGCTGATGTATCAAATAATTACCCATAATTTGAACAGTTGGATCGATCTATTATAAAAAAAAATTATATATAATCCAAACAAAATATCTCAAGTTTTAACCATTAAGACTAACAATATAATTGGAGGCTTGGAGCTCATTTCGAAACTTTTTTTTTATTGACAATTCATTAGATATATACTACAAGAAAAATGCAGTTAGCCACGAAGATAAATTTTCCGTGACAATAGGTTGGTGGGAAAAATTATTAGTGGTTAGTTCCGTCGCAAAGTGAAATAGCGACAGATATTTTAGAATTTTCCCTCACTAATTCTGTAAGAGCGGCAATTTTTGTTGTAGTGAGAAAACTCAGATGCATGAATTATAAAGTATAATAGAATTATATTTATTTGCGCAGCTGTTCCTATAGGGAGACTCACCCACCATAACCAGGTGCGCTACGCGGGTCGAATCCGGATTAGTTAGGTAAAGCCTTGGATACCGGATGAGATAAAAAAAATAGAATTATATTTATTTGGAATAATGGATATCCATGAATGCATGTATAGTTAATTATAACTATTCAATAATTCAAAAAAAAATTATAACTATTCAAAAACAGATGCATGTCAAAAACAACGGTCGAATCTAGGAATTGAATTAGAAAGTAGATGCCTATATAATTCTAATTAGTGTATTATGATTAGTCAAAAACCGAATAGAGAAGAAAATGTATCATTTCCCACCGAAGGGGCGTAGTGATTTTCAAGTGATTCTCCAATTTGGTATTCAAGGACAAGAACATTGAACATATTATCTCTAGGCATCTGCCTACAGTTAAAAGGGTGCCTTCCTCAGACCGAAAGTGCCCACACTTTAGAATCTGATTCCGAACTTAAATTTTCAGACAAGTAAAGTGGCAGCCACCTAGAATTTAATTTTGAAGAATTCTGCCGGCTAGTGATAATCAGCTTGGCTCATAAATATGCAGAGATCTCAATCTGTTTTTTTGGAGAAGCAAATCAACCATAACTTAAACTAAACTTACATCTTCCTCCTAGCAATCTACAGAGCTAATCTTCATTTCTCTTTCTGAATCATGGCAAGTAACAAAAACAAAGATTCAACAGGTGACAACAAACCATCAGGTGAACAATATCATCTCTCAATGTTCTCTTTTTCAAATTTATATATGTTCCTCGATCGAGTTCGAAATTGAGTGTTAGAAAAATATAAAGTAATTGAAACATATAGTCTTTCGTCATTGTATTTAATTAAATTTTGAATGTTGGTTTTCAAATTTTTATCTGATTTTCATTTTGTATTTCTCTATTTTCTTCAATCTACCAGCAGCATGTTGTGGCCCTGAGACAAGAGGCAAGGGCAATAAGGGCAAGGACAGAAGCTTCCTTGAAGGATGGTGAGATTTCTAAACTTTTTATAGTGCCATTAAATTAACTTAATAAAATTGTTCATTAAGTTTTCTCATTAATTTCACAAAATCAATATAATTTTAATTTGCCTTCAATTTTGGGTTTTGCAGTCTCTTTGCCTTGTGCTGCTGCTGGCTGTGGGATGCTTGCTTTGATCTGTAGAATAAGAATCAATCACATGTGCATGAAGATTTTCATGATCTAAATATGTTCATCAGTACCCCCTACCTTTTAATTTTATAGAGTGTTTGTTTTTGTACTTTAACCAAACTTGATGATAAATACATGTAACTAAGTTTGGGTATTAGATATATGTTTTAAGTTAAACTTAGTTACTTTGTACTAATTAGTATAATTAATGACTTGTAAGTATACTTTTTTTTCCTCGGTCCGATAGAAAGAAAAAGTATATATATATATATACTAGTTAAAGCACGTGCGCTACACGTATGTTAATAATTGATAAATCATATATTCCACACATGCGTACTTTCATTTTCATAAATTTTGATTAACTAATCATCAAAATCTGATCATTTAGTTTACAAAGATTTGAAATAATCAATCTCATTGAACAAACAAAAAAAACTTAAATTATTATACAATTATGGTTATCTTCAATAATGAAGGAAGGTTATCAATTTTCTTATTTGAATTTACTAAAAAAACTACAGGGCTATTAAGAACGAAGTTAAACATTAATCAATTAAGAAGGTTATCGATCTCTGATGCAAGAAGAAGAAGAAAGAATTTACTAAAAGAACTACAGGGCTACTAAGAACGAAGTTAAATATTAATCAATTAAGAAGGTTATCGATCTCTGATGCAAGAAGATTATCAATTTCCTCATCAAATGTTCATTAAAAAGCTATTTAAGTTATTAAAGGTTTTTTAATGTTATCAATAAATTCAGTAATTAACCTTATAATGTTAGTAATTTTAGTAGTCTTTTATCAATAATGAAATTTGCCAATGTTCTTCTTTAAGGTTGCTAAAAAAGTTATAGAGGTTATAATTTTTATAGTATTATAAGGTAATTTAGTAACCTAATATCTTTAATAAATTTAGTAGCATTTTATCAATTTAATGAGGAGTATAATTTTCATATCTAAGATTAGCAAAAAAAAGTTGCGAAGGTTATTAAAAAAAAAAAAGGAAGCTTAGTCCCATCAACAAATTCAGTAACCTTATGCTTTTATTACTTTTAATAATTTTCGTCAACTATGAATGTTATTAATATTGTAATCTAAAATTACTAAAAAAGTTATAAAAGGTATTAAAATAGCTATGATGCTTTCTACAAACATAATTGCGCTCTTGGATGATTTTAGTAACTTTATATATATATAAAAAAAGTTATGAATTTTCTTACTTAAAACTATTTAAGATTATATCAAAAAAAATTTTGAAAGGCAAGATTATATCAAAATAACTATAATGCTCGCTATTAAATAAGTTCTGAATGCTACTACTATATTCTAACTTGCAACAAAAAATCCCATTAAAATCACTTAATCCTAATTAATCCATAATGGGGAGGGAATAATAAATGCTTTAAGGTTGTTTCCTTCTTCTTTTCATCTTATTTTCTTTCTCTTCTAAACCCTTTTTTGAAGAACTTCTCACCAATATTCATGATACGTAGGAAAATTTATTGGTTTAACAATTGAAACTTATATAAAATTTCAAACTATGAAACTCTTGAAAATGATGAGAATCGGCTTGGTATTTTTAATTGAATGCAGCAAGTATCGTTTTGGAATATATAAAGCTAGATTTTTCTTTCTTCTTCTATTTTTGGATTTCATATTCTTTTGCAAAATTAATTCGTTTTCACTTCAAATTAAATCTTTTGAAATTTTTTAACATCAATCAAGGCAAAGTTGTAAAGAAATTTACAATAATTTTTTCTTGATTTTATGTTACATCTATTGCATTTTATTATTACTTTTATGTTTCATTAGATAAATTTAGTTAGAATTAATCCAGTGATGTTACATAGATAGTATTATTAATCAAATATCAAGTGACTTATCGAGTGACATAGTTTTTTATTAGATGTCTAAAAAAGACGTTTTAGGACCGAGGCATGATGCTATGAACAAATTTAACAACTTTAATTATATTCTTAATTGATATCTTACATCTTTAGTAAGTAATTAATACTGATTTTCTTACATAAGTAATTAACCCAAAAAAAAACTTTAGAGGTTATTAAAAAGGCTACGATGATATCAATAAAAATTAAGTAACCTTAAATCCTTAGTAACTTAAGTAATCAGATAGTTATCAATTCTCTCACCTAAAATTACTAAAAAGTTGTAATGGTTATCCAAATTTCAAAAAGATATTTTACAGTCTACTATTTTCAGTAACCTTACATTATTAGTAATATTGGTCGCTGATTTTCTTATCTAAGATTACTTAATTAAAAGGTTATAAAAGTTATGAAAACATTATAGTACTATCTAGATTCAAATAATCTTACATCCTTATTAATTTTAGTAACTTTGTATGATCAATAATGAAAGTTGCCAATTTAATTACTTAAGTAATCTACTATAAAAGCTAAAAAAGTTATTAAAATTGTATTTACCAATCCTTACATTCTTAATTTTTTTTTTTACCAAAAAACATTATAGTACTATCTAGATTCAAGTAATCTTACATCCTTATTAATTTTAGTAACTTTTTATGATTAATAATGAAAATTACCAATTTAATTACTTGAGTAATCTACTAAAAAAGTTATAAAAGTTTTTTAAATTGTATTTACCAATCCTTACATTCTTAATAACATTAGTAAACTTTCATCAATGGTGAAGATTTACCATTTTTTTCCTCAAAAGTTACCGGAAAAGCTATAATAATCATAAAAAAATGTATTGCACTATATATCAACTAATTCAATGACCTTACACTATAAAGATACAGTACTGATTTTCTATCTAAGATTAATTACTTAAAAGGTTATGGAAAAATAGTACTATCTAGATTGAAAGAACCTTACATTCTTATTAATTTTAGTAACCTTTTATCATCAATAAAAGTTACAAATTTTATTACTTAAATTTACTAAAAATGCTATAAAAGTTTTTAAAATTGTATTTACCAATCCTTACTTTTTTTAATGACTTCAGTAAACTTTCATCAACGGTGATTATTTACCATTTTTTTCTCAAAAGTTACTGAAAAACCTATAATGATCACAAAAGAGGTATGGTACTATCCACTAATTCAATAACCTTACATTTTTTGTAATTTTGGTTATCATATTTCTTATTACATTTTTGTAATTTTGATTATCATATTTCTCCAAAATCTCACAATTCAACCAAACATACCTGGACCTATAGGTCAAATTTTCAAATAAGGTTATAACTTATAACTAAACTTAATGCAACATGAGGAAGTATAAAATTAAGTGTACAAAATTGGTTCCTAGTTACTAATTCATATGTCCTTCCTTTTTTTGGTGATAGAGAAATAATTTATATGCTATATATGCGTATCTTTGGCAAGTTGAAGTAAAATTAAAATTAATATCTCGCTATAACTCTACCAAATTAATGAATGATCAATGTGATCTAAAATAACATAGCAAAAAGGTAATGATCTTATTTAAGGTTACCAAAAAAAAACTATAATGATCATTAAAAAGGCATAATACTACTTTCAACTAATTTAATAACCTTACATTCTAGTAATTTTGGTTATCAAATTTCTCATTTATGCTTACTAATTAGAAAGCTAAACTATAGTATTATATCAAGAAATGTAACAATCTTACATGCTTAATAACTTTATCAATGGTGAATGTTATTAATTTTTTAAGTCTAAGATTACTAACAAAGTTGTAGTGAATAGGATACAACACATTATTACTATATATAGAACTATACCAAAAAAAATTAGTTGAAATTGGTGGTTGATTTATTAAATTAAATTAGATCAATGTCAAAAAAGATTTCAAAATTATAAAAGATATTAAAGATCCAATTTATTTATTATTAAGGAAACAATACTTCTTTTTAGTCAATACGTTTG
The DNA here is from genome assembly GCA_001974825.2 of Corchorus olitorius. Classification (NCBI taxonomy): domain Eukaryota; kingdom Viridiplantae; phylum Streptophyta; class Magnoliopsida; order Malvales; family Malvaceae; genus Corchorus; species Corchorus olitorius. The sequence continues at coordinate 84,856 of AWUE01022598.1, read as the reverse complement.
CACAAATACCTAAAAATTTGAATTAAAAAAAATACTTAAGAATTTAATTAATGTAAGTATTTCAGTTATAGTATTATTATTACATTTAATTAATGTACGTATTTTAGTTATTATATATATTACATAGGAATTAATTGAAATAAGGGAGTTTTTTACGGATGAAGTATTAAAACTAAGTAATTCACCCTTAGTGGAAGACTAACTGTGCGGTAAAAGAAATTATAAATTTTAATATAATAATATATTTAATTTAATTGATAAATGAAATTACATATTGAATCTTAAAAATTTAATTTAATATTTTAAATTAAAAAGGGTAATTTAGATATTTCAGGTCAAGGTTTTTGAAGTTTAGACTTATATAGTATATAGATATAGATATAGATATATAGATATAGATATAGATATAGATATATAGATATAGATATAGATATGTAATTGTGAGTGGTAAATAATAAATATTTTCATGATCTCTTAAAAGAAACAAGTCAGAATTGGAACCTTTTGCAACTGTTATTAGTTAATTATTATATGGAGTATATTATAATTGCTGGAACAATTCTTAGATGTTTGTCAGGTGATGAATCTAATTACAACTGAAACAACTTTCTGTCATTGATGCCATCAACAATGAACAGGTCAATTCTATATGTCCATTACATATTAGATCAAACGAGTATCAAATTATAATATTTTGGGTAATTCTTCTATCTCCAAGAGTCCTTCATTAAAATATTTAAAATATATATATATTGGTCTGCTGATATTCTGGTAACTCACTGATCTGATGATATTGTAACACTACTGTTGCTAATTTTAAACCCATGAAATGAAATACCCAAATTAGGCCCTCAGTCAGGAGGTCTCACCAAATTACTAATATACTTAAGGCAAAAAATGTTCCATTCTCTTATATACTTAAGGCCTAGGCCTCCCTCTGCTTTGGGTTTGAACCCATTCCCATTTAACTTTCAACAATAACGTTGTTTCAGGAAACAACCACGGCGCAAGAATTCGTCTCTCTGTTCTTCATTGAAGCATTCTTTTGAAGGAACAAAGATTGTCTTGAGGGAATCTACGAAGCCTGCAGATATTATCCAGTCCAACAATTCACCATAATTTACAGCACCACAATTATCAATACTTAAGCATCTCAAACTCGTGATGGTTTCAACAATATGCTTGATTCCCTCTGTGGTCACCTTCTTGCAATCAGATATTCCCAAAGACCTCAACTTAGGACAGCTTTTTGCAGTCGCTTCGCCATCTATGCCTGATGAATTTGATACTTCCAAAACCTCCAAACTATTGATTTCGTCACCTGTTAAGATCACTTCTGCCACACGTATGCCTTGGAATGTGTGACAGTGATATCCCAACACAAGATCATTTAAGTTGGGGAACAAAAGCGTCAACTGTTTGACTAATGCTTCACTAAATTTGCAAAAATAGAAATGAATATTTCGGATGCTGTGATGTTTGCACAGCAGAATATTACCAACCTCTCCATTGACTTCCGACTTAGACATCTTGATTTCGACAAGCCAAGGACAATTGGTTAGTAGTAGCAAGAATGTGGAACTTGTCATCTTGCAACTACTGAGTTGTATGTGTGTTAGATTGCCTAAATCTCCCTTCGCAACATATACATTAACTGAAGCTTATTGAGATAACTCGAAACCATTAGTAGCCCAGAAACAGTAAAACTGCAGCAATTATTCAGCTGAAGAACCTTTAACCGAAGCTTTGCTTTTGCGATTTCCATGAGAATCGTGTCAGGAATGTCCATTCTAGAGAAAGTGAGGGAAGTTAAAGCTTTGGCATGGCTAATTGAATTTTCAATAGTGATGTTAGAAGTAGAAGACCTCATGATATGACTGAGAGAAAGAGCTTCCAAGTTTGGCCTGTTCCGAAGTAGAAGACCAATGCCATGTTCTGTCACTCGCTTATTTTTGTTTTCAAGTAATGTCACTCGCTTCTTATTGGATACAGTTACATCTTTTAGGAAAACACAATTCTCCGACAAAGCAATAATAGATTCATCAGAGATAATATAGTCATCACTGACATAAATTTTCCTTAAAAATTTAAGCTTGGATGCCAAATATTTAAACCCCAAATCAGGCATCAAAGGGACTTTTCTTCTGAAAGAAGCAGATAATTTTGAATTCTTCCAGATTGGGAAACGAATTTGCTATTTCTACCACATCATCGTCATCCAAACAGCCTTTGACACTTAGAGTCTTCAAATTCTTCATCTTTGGATTTGAACCCAACTCTATTACATCAGAAATACAACTTATACCTAACTCAAGACTTTCAAGACTTAGTTCAGAACGTGCAATCTCACTAAGGGCTTCTTCATTTTCATCACCTGGAAAGCCGCTTAAATCGATTCTTTTGAGTTGCGTAAATCGCTTAAGATGTTGAGAGAGCATGCTAACTTTGGGATGAATCACTTTCAAACTTTTTCTGAAAATATTTGAGTTTGCCAGAAAATCCTTACAAGTCAAAGATACCGCTTTCAAGTCATCTTGGCTAAGATTTTCGAATACCAATCGCCAGCAATCTATCGGCAAAGCTTCAACACCGTCTGTCGTCGGCTGCAACAAAGTTGCAACAAGCTTCAACACCGTCTGTCGTCGGCTGCAACAAAGTTGCAACAAGCTTCAACACCGTTTGACATGTTGAATACTTAATAACGCCGATGGGCCTAATAAAGTAGATGGATACGCTGTTATAGAGAGAGTCTTTTGACTCGAACCTTACCTATACCTTCAAGTTTATATAGTAAGTCCTTATTTCCTATTCCGAATTGGAATGGGAAGAAAAAAAAGATCCAAATTTCCGACGTAAACTCTAATTATTACTTTTTGGCCAGTAATAATTAATCCTTATATACAAAGTGTTATTTTTTAGTGTACACAAATTATTAGTTAAAGAAAAATTAAATTAATGTATTCAAACACAATATCAATAATAAAATCAAAGAGACAATATATTGATTTATATAGGCTCTTTAGCTAGTTTTAGTGAAGATATATATATGATGCCATTTCAATATATTTTGACAAGTCAGAGAATTGGAACCTTGCAACTGTTATTAGTTATATTACATTTGTTGGAACAACTGTTAGATGTTTGTCAGGTGATAAATCTAATTACTACAACTGAAACAACTTTTTTCTCATTGATGTCATTCAACACTTAACAGGTCATGTTCTATATGTCCATTAATATCAATTTAGAATATACTTACTCCGAGGAACAGGGGACCTCATGACCAAGTAGCTGCAATGAAGACTTTATTATCATAAATAAATATATGAAAAATGAACATTCATTAAGTTTGTGTAAAATCTGCAGTATTATTGGGAGATAAAGCTTACTTTTCAATTCATTGTTGTGTACAAGAGTATATTTATAGAAATACAATAGGCTTTTAGTATGTCAGATTTACAAATTTCAAAACTAAAATCTGAAACAAGATTTTGAATATCAACATGCCATATCTATATCTTGCTTGATTCTTGAAGTTGTTCCTTTGACTCCTTAACAGTTTGCTGGGAGATTGCAGTTGCAGAGGAAAGCTAGTTTGAAGTTTAGAGTCCAGAAATCGACCCATATGGCATATGGTAATAATTATACTTGCTCTACATTTCTTACATTGAAAGTGAAACAAAGGGGAAAAAAAGGGAAATAGCCTTGGCAATTTGATCTAATAATATAATTTCACTGTTCCTTCATATTAGCAGTAGAAAATATTTTGGGTAATTCTTCTATCTCCAAGAGGCCTTCATACCTGTAGGCTTGATCATATGTGGGTGCTGTCTTGGTTATTATTATACAGTGGAAATGGGTGATGGGAAACGTAAAGGGAAGAAGAAAATGATCTCTTTCAACAAGGAAAAGGAATGACCAAGAAAACTATACTGTCTTGGTTGATAAGCTTGTTTATACTTCAGAGAACTGAAACGGTCTTGGTTTGTTTTAGCAGATTCTGATCATAATTAATTAATTAAGGCTTACCCTCATCGCTGTTTCTCAAAAAGTTCATCCAAACTACCTTCTTCTTTGCTTGCTTTCCCAGAGAAAGTAACACAGGCTGCCCTGTTTCTGGCATAGGACAGCAGCATCACCCACTTGGTCTGCTCATTTTCTGGTAACTCACTGATCTGATGATATTCTTGTAACACTGCTCCTAATTTTAGACTCATGAAATGAAATACCCACCAAATTAGGCCCTCTGGAGGCCTCACCAAACTTAACATCAGGGTGAAAACATAGGTGAGTTTGATGAATTTTGCAGGGGAGATTATTTACAGTCTTATATTAGCCTCTTCTTCCCAAAATGGAACAGACTGGTTTTGATCTTCTATGGTAAGACAGAAGGGATTCTGATTTTCAGCTAAGTGTTACAATAAATGAAAGGATTTTCTTTCCATTTTCTGCTATATTTGACAGTTCACATATATCATATGGTATCTCACAGTAACCAATCAGCTGATAATTAAGTTTGGAAAGACCAAGACTTAAGGAAAGATACAGTAATTTGCTGGTTAATCTTTTCCTATGTGCCACAACCAAGAACAAAACAGGTGTTCCTTCAGACAAGCTACCCACAAAAGCGCTGAAATCTTTAAGAAAAGCCCAAAAGATCTTATATCATGCAAGAAATGTTCCATTTTCTTACATACTTGAGGCCTAGGCCTCCCTCTACTTTGGGTTTGAACATATTCCCATTTAACTTTTAGCACCATAGGCTTTCCTTACGTAACCTTCCTAGAAATAGGCAGAGCATAACTGAATTACTTCCTTGATTACCTTTTAAGGAAGAATAAAATGGCTGCACTGGAAATTTGGATAACTATATTGAAAAGTAGATTGATTCTTGTTAATGTCTGTAGGCAAACATTTTTTAAGATATCTTTGTAATATAATTATAGATCACATTACAGCAAGCAAATGGTCTACAAAGAAATTGTATTGATGAAATTTTCATCAAGTTCTAATATTTTTAACACTTCTGTTTATATATACTTTTTGACAAAACAAAACTTATAAATACAACATATAAATGAAGAAAACAATGTGAATATAGTGTAAAAACAAATTTGACAAGTAAAAAAAAAGTTTAAGTAATTCATATGTAGTAGCAGCAGGATATATATTCTACATTTCTACTTTCTCAAAAGTAACTAGATTGAAGTTGTAGGAGTTCAAGCTGTGCCAACAATTTTGCAGTTGAAGATTTTAACTTTGGGTCACCATTTTGAGCTAAATCAATCAGCACCACCTGAGCAGATTCCCCATATTTAACTCTATGTTCCTCAACTTTGAAAACCCTTTCCAATATCCACAATGCTTTCTCCTGAGCCTTTACAGTTGTTGATTCAAGAACTTTTATGATTGCTTGAACACCAGACAATTTGGCAATGTAATTACTTCCATTTTCCCAGATTTCATCTTGCAGCAGAGTTGAAATTGCTGTTAAAACAGCTTCATCTGCTTCCCTATCTTTACCTTCCAATATTTGGATTAATGGAGGAATAGCACCTGCCTTGACCAAACAAAATGTGCTCTTAACAAAGCAATATCCATCATGGACTTCACAAAATGCAGTTGTTGAAGGAGGGACACAAAACCAGCTTGATTTTTTCGACTTTCGTTGAGATAGTGAGTTCTGTGATAGCTGAGCTAATGAGGTAGCAGCTAAGGATTTAGCAGCTAATGATCCATTCGAAAGCAACTTAACAAGCAAAGGAATCACCTCATTTTCCACTGCAAGAAGCTGTAATCTTTTATCAGAAGGAACCGTGAATTGGATTAGTATGCCTGCAACACCTTCTGCTAACCATTGCCATGTTGATGTTAAGGTTGAAGGACTAGAATTCATTATGGAAATCAAAATTGGCAGCAAATTTGCTTTTTTCAGAACTTCTGTCACTTTCTTGTTGCCAATTGGTATGTTGCTCAGTATGCCAATTGCTGCAGCTTTATCACTCTCCAATGGTGATGATGATATGATGTTGACAATGGTGTTCAGATGAATTTCTCCCAACTGTTCTGTCAAGTCTTCAGGTAAGTATTTCGAAAGAGTGTAGAGTAAATTCAATGCCCCGGTCCTGATTTTCACATTGTTTTCTGTTAGAAAGGGTAGGAGAAGCTGAATTGCACCATTTTCCTTCATTTTTCTTCTAACTTTTGATGCACTAGAATGTCCAGCAATGCTATTCAGTGCTTGGAGGAGGTGATACTGAATTACTGGACTTGACAGATTTAAAAGTGAGAGCATTTGCTGTGCTACATCTTTATTAACAAGAACAGATTCTGACTGTGCAATTCTTGCAAGTATTGCTGAAGCTGGCTCGCGAAGAGTCATGAGCACGGATGTGACAGAGAAAAGGAGCTGAAGTAGAGATACTACTATGCCTGAACTGATCAACCGTTGTATGTTATCCGACAAGTTTGACAAATTTTGCAATGCATTCAAAGCAGATAATTTTGCTTCAAGCTTTCCAGCATTAAACAATCTAACAAGAGGTTCAATTGCTCCATCTTCTCCTAGGGAAGCTCTACTTTGATCTGTCAGCTCCATTCTTGACATTGCAGTTGCCATAAGGATCTTAGTCATGTCGGAGCCTGGCAAAGGCGTAAAGATATGATTTTAACAGGTATTCAGACCCTAAGCATTATAGGATTACATTTTTCATCTGTTACACAACTTTAGTTACTATATCTATCATGGTTCAATAAAGTCAAATCCAGCAAGTAAAGGGTATATTGGTATTACCTTCATCTAAATAGTGCACTAGGGGCTTGAAGTATCCCGCCTCTGCCATATGCAATGCATTTTGTGTATTGCTCGACAATGCATTTAACAACTTCCCTGCATTGTCCGAAGCAATTGGATCATCACCATTAAGCATGGTGACTAACATAACAATGCACCCTTGAATTCTGCCAAGCCGCCTCCAAACTGCAGGAAGATCTGATAAATCAAGCAACAGTCCTACAGCTTCCCTCCTTTCTTCCACATCTCGCGTCAAAGATTTCACCAATGCCGATAAAGATGCAGCATCTGCCATCTTCTCCTGTTAACTAGTACATAATGTAAGATAACTAACAAGAAAAGTTTCCATTGAAAAACAGAATGAAAAGAAAATGTCACCAGTATAACATACCTTGTTTACTGCATTTTCTAAGGCAAGGTTTCTCAGTATCCGAAGAATGATCAAACGATTGTTTGGCTTACATGATGCCAACCTATTGACTATAATGGGAATAATGCCTTCTTCATTGATCCATTCATTTGTAATCAATCCTTGCCTAATGGACTCATTGAAGCTCAAAAGCGCGAAATTGAGTTCTTCATCATTACCATACTTGAATTGCAAGACAACATCATCAATAGTAAGGTTGCTCCTTTCCTCTTCAATTTCTGTTCTTCCTTCAACAATTTCTATCCCTTCTTCTTCAATTTCTTTCTCTGATGCTGTGGCACTAACAAATTCAGATTCATGGCTTGGACTAGCAGAAGGGCAAGGACTTGGAGTTAAACTTGCATCAAACTTTGCATTCATGAATTCTTTATGCAATGAACCGATCTTTTCCTTCATATCCAAATGAAGATCAATGCTAGCAAAGAGTACAAGGCCTATGGATCTCCCAAGATCTTGTATCACATCTTCAATCCATATATTTGGTTGTTTTGAATCAGGGCTTTTGATCAAAGTCTTTGCACGTCTAAGCTCTTTCTCAAGTGATTCTATTGCTTTTCGGATAGTGGCCGTGTCCATAACATCTTTGTTATCCTTTATCTCACTCAAAATTGGAACAAGTTTATAGAGAAGACGAGCAAATTCAGAGAATATTTCTCTTTCGGATTCTGATTCTTTTGCAAGTGAGGCTACCTCTTCCACTGAGGCAAGTAGCTCGGATACGAGCTCAATGAAGTTTCTATTCTCAGTTTTTTTCATTTTCAAAAGTGGTGTGATTCTTAACAAAGAAAGATATCAACAAATTCCCAGAGAAAAAGATTCAATGAATTAAGAACGTGAGACAGGATTAACAACAAAGAAAAAGGAAAACAGAGGACTTTCCAGGGGAAACAGAATGACTGAAAAAAACAGAGGATTTTCCAGGGTCTAAACAGAGAGGTCAAACAAAAAACAGGGGATTGGCAGAAACAGAGGAGGGATTGCAAATTGCCAAATTCAGAAACATATAAACGGAAAGCAAGAAATTATACACAGATTAAGGATCTTATACAGAAAAATTACACAATAAAACTAGATTTATATATACACATGTATGAATTGAAGGAGAAGAAAAATTCAGGGTCCAAGAAAAGAGAAGGAACTTAACCTGAAGCTTGGAATAAAGACTGAGGAAAAAGACTGAGAAATCGAAACACCCTTGAATCTTAACACGTCTATAAACGGGGTAAACACGAGGAAGAAAATCAAAGACCGAGTAAGAAGACTCGACCCATGACTCCAAAAATTGTGTTCTTCTGGTTTATCAATATTGCTTGTCATCTTCCCTCATTGGACTTGAACAAAAGACACAGAAAACAGGAAAAACCGTTTGCTTCTTTCCTTTGTTCTTAACTACTATATAATTTCTTGCTATTGAAATGTGAAAATGGAAGTTTGCAGTTTGGAGTTATGTGGAGAAGGGTATCTTCCTTGTCAATGTCAATGTCAGTATGGGGCTATTGACTTGTAATTAAATCTTTATTTATTAATTAGTCTCTATCTGTTTCTTCTTCTTGATAGAGAAGACCAAGTCAAAAGCACAGAAAAAAACACTATTTCTCTGGCCTTTGTGTTTATGTTGATTTGCTTGTTTTATGATTCTAACTAAGCAATAATTTGATTTTATAGACTAGTAAAATTTTGAATGCAGAAGAAGTTACCAGGTTGCTGCCAAATGGAAACATTTATTTCCAGTGAGTCAGTGACTATATTAAACTTAGACTAATTCGGATCAGAATCGAGTTACGTCAGACCCAAATGAGGAAAGGCAAAAAACTATTCTAATGAGAAGAGATTACTATTTTAACAACCCATGCCATGCTACATGAGTCTTATTATTTTGTATTAGTAAAAACTTTGTAGAAAGTGACTACTCTTTGTTCAAATTGGTCCGATGTTTGGGTTCATACTCAAATCTTTTAATTTGCTCAACAAAGGTTTGAAAGACCCTATTTGACGTAATTAAATCTCTCCCAGAACCTTTATTTGAGCATATTAGACCTCTATTTGTTTGACTAATGACCCAAAAGTTGAGGGACCAATTTGAGCAATAAACCAAAAGTGACATATAAGCTTTACATACTTCTAATTGAGAAATTTAGTTCATCAGATTATATTTTATATCAAATTGATCATAGAAGTACGAAGACTTATTTGAAACTTTTTTTTAAAATGTCAAAAAAGCTATGCTTAGATGAATTAAGTTGGTATTCACTCTAGTGATCATTAGAGTGTTATAAGGAAAAAAGAGTGCCCATTGCAACATCAAAACGCAGCCCTCCCAATTTGACAATTTAGAAAACTTTTGGGTTGGCATTGAGCCCACGTTAAAGGCTTATAGCCGCACGAAAAGGTATTTTAGACATAAAACTGTAAGAAAACTTTTTCATGATTTTTGGACAATGTCTTAATCATGGTAAGTGGTAACTATAGTATATATACCAGCGTAACATAACTTTCCATGTCCCTTCGTGTTTAGAGTCATAATATAGGCTATTGGTTCAAATAGGTCCCTAACATATGTGAAAATGCTCAATTTAGGGCTCATACTTTTAAATTGGTTAAATGAGATCCTAATGTATGTGAAAATGCTCAATTTAGGACATATACCCTTAATTTGGTTAAATAGGGCCCTAGCGTATGCGAAAATGCTCAAATAAGAGCCCGACGTGCGCATCCCACACTGAATTTTCAATTGATACCAAGTCCATATTTGAGCATTTCGCATACGTTAGGGTCCTATTTAACCAAATTCAAAGCATGAGCCCTGAATTGAGCATTTTTTGCATACATTAGGGTCTTATTTCACCAAATTAAAAGCATAAGCTCTAAATTGAGCATTTTCATATACGTTAGGGATCTATTTGAACAATTAGCCCATAATATATCATTAAGTTGGTATTAAGCACCGTAAATCCTCGTCGGCCAGCAAACCTAATACATTTTTTTAAAATTGAAAGATTCTCTCACCGGCTGGCCGCCCTAATACATTTTTTGAGGCAAGAGATAAGATAATAATGTGCTTTTCTCGTTCGAGCAAAAAATCAATTTAGCAAACTAATTAAATCTGTGCAAATCAAATGTAAAGTTGGATGGCGACTTGCAAATTGTAGGACTATCTACATCGAGCAAACTTAATAAACTTCAAAGTGATTTTCACCCAATAAAATTTCCAACATGAACAAGTTGTAATAAAAAAGAAGTGATCATTAGGAAGAAGAATATGAAACTAATTAACATTCAATTCTTAAGACTAATTAAATGCATGCAAACTCCATATATGAAGAACTTCAACATCCATCACCAGAAAGAATCTAATCAAGCGAAAATGAACATGTCTTGACTTTCACTATATCATCCATCAAGTTAAGATCAAAGCATTGATGAGCTCTTCATCAACTTGTACATATTTTGAAATGGTAAAGGGTTTTACTTAGTCAAAGCCTTAATGGGTTCTTTTTGTCCATGATTATAAAGAGTTCGAGAGTGATATCAATGAAAAGGAGAGCAAAGAAAGGAACAAATTTGAGAGAAAAAGAGAAGGGAGCGAGAAAATCCATAAGAATTGAATACAAAGAATATATTGACAGCAGAAAAAATGCATATAGAAATATATACAAGTGAGAGTGGGAGAGACATATCAAGGGACAAAAACCTAAAGGAAATAAGCAGGAAAGAAAGAATTAACGAAGATGATTGCAGTATACTTAATTAGTATATATTCTTATATATGTAGTTCTAGTGGAGTAGTTGTTTAATTCATTTTTTTAAGATTATTTCTAGAAAAGATATCATGAGTCATGTTGTTTGTTTCCATATACGTGCTTTATAATTTCTTGTTAATGTTTGCAAGCAAATGATAATTATTCAACATATTTCAAACATTCATATAGAGAAATTAAGGTTGTGTGGTTAAATTTGTTATCAAACGATAAATTGGAAGTTGATCATATCTTCAGAATTGCTAAAGAAAGAAAATAAGCAAACATAAGCAAAATGGGAAAGAAGAAAAAGAAATGAAAATTGCCAGACTTACATATCTATATGAGTCAGCTTTGGACTTGTTGTTCATGGAGTTATTTGAAAGTGGTAAGGTTGGGGCATAACTAAACAAATAGAAAGAGTAAGAACATCTGTCAATACCAATATATTATAGATAATATAAAGAAGATAAATGATACAAACTTATGTAACAAGAAATAGTGACCTAGCTAATCATCTAACCTTAATTTTATATATATATATATATATATATATATATATATGATAGAAAAATTCAAAATTGGCTGAATTTCTAAAATTTGTCCTTCAAAACAGAGTTAAATGTGACTTGACTTCAAATTAATCAGGGATAACACCTATTAGCAGTAGGGAAATAGGAAGGGGGCAGTAGGGCCATGGCCCCCCTCCCCCAATGAAAGTTGCTTATATATTTAGACTCCCATCAAGAAAAAAGTGGTGTTATTATGCTTTGACCCCCCTTAATTTTTCTTTTTGCTAATTTAGCCTCATGGTAACATTTATAAGTTAGCTCTCTTTCATATTAACATCATACAAATCTTCTTTAATTTCTCTTAATCTACTCTAAGGATTATAATTGTTTATTCATTGTAACTTTTTAGCTACTATATTCATAGTATTGTTATCTAGAGTTAGTGTTGATTCAGCTCATGACATCAAATTCCTTTGTTTACATTATATATCGGTATATATATATATATATATTCTCATATATTGTTTTGTACCTTAACATTAATGAATATGTATAATTTGATGTTGGCTTATTGAAATAGTATATATATAAACTAGCTAGTTCCCCCCCCCCTCTCCGAAAGAAAAATTTTTGGTTTCACCCCTGTCTATTAGATCCTAGAGACTTATAAAGAAATAAAAAAGCTAATTGCTCAAATAGGTCCCTAAGATATGTGAAAATGCTTAATTTAGGACCCATGTTTTAATTTGATTAAATAAGACCCTAACGTATGCGAAAATGCGCAATTTAGGTCTTGTACTCTTAATTTTTAATTTGATTAAATAAGGCCCTAACATATGCGAAAATGCGCAATTTAGGTCTCGTACTCTTAATTTGGTTAAGCAGCCATGGACCTGCTCTCAATGCACTTACCGAGCCAATGGTTTATTTTTAACCTTTTTTTTCGTTTAAAGTGATAGTTTGAACCCATTAGTAAAGTTTTGAATTAAGTAAAGTCGTTTTTCTGTTTATAGGTAGCTCGTTTGAAGATATTGTATATATGCATCATGGAAGAGAACTCCGATATTGGATTGGTATTAATGAAGGTATATATAACATTTTTTACTGTGCTTTAACTTTTAAGTTACAACACTCAACAAACGGTCAAAAATGTTTCCAAAAAAAAAGGGTCACAAAAATGTAAATTTTATATTTTTTTTCCCCCGAAAAGATGTTTGATTTTTATTTTTTAGATAAGAATTATTTTCATTTCTTGAACAGATTGAGATTACAAACGTACAGGAAGACCCGTACACTGCTACAAGATTAACTACATTACCGAAACGCTAATCTATAAGCCAAGAAACCCCTTCCCCAACAAGATTAACTACATTACCGAAACGCTAATCTATAAGCCAAGAAACCCCTTCTCTAACAAACAAAACCCAGTGAGATCTTATTACAATTCAAATAAATCTCTATGTCCAAATATCTAAATGAGAATTCGACCAAAACTAGAAACTATACCATAAACAAACTACCTACCTACCAAATAAACAAATAAATTACAAACAAACTCACATTCTGTGAGAGTTGAACCCAAGACCTCCTAATCTAATTAGACTAGAACTAAGAGTTCAGTATTCTACCATCAGACCAAATGCCTGATTGCAAAAGATGTTTGATCTTAATCAAAAGAAAATCTCTCTCTATTCTTTTTGGTCAACGACTTTTCAGAAAAAGAACTTCCATACAGCTTCTTTTATGATTTTCTTTAGTTAGTTCTGTTTCCTATTTTCGGTCAATGGAATTTCTTCATTCCCTTGACATTTCGGATTATTGAGGTTTTTAAAGCCATGTTGCATCACACTTCTCAATGGAACTTGTTTCTGATTAAGTTGCTTTATAGTATACATACTCATGATTGTTTCCTAGCATAGCATTTGAATGACCAAAGAAAGACTAATTTGCCTTGATGCCATTTTTCTTTCTAAGCCTATCAAAGGTTCAAATATTGCATCTTGAAAAAACCTAGTGCCGGAGGATAGTGGAGTTCGTGACTGCAATGGTGAGAAATGATTTCACATCCCTGGATTCCATCTAGAGTCCCAAATTCTCAATCTCACAAATTAAGTTGCAATAATGAAAGGTTCCAGAAATGGCAAAAAATTTAGAGGTTCCAGTAATCATCTTTCTTGTTAGCAGTAGCCATTTCCCACTTCATTGATCATTAAGTAGACCAGGATGACCTAAGTGTTCTGCATAATCCACAAGAATATTAAAAAGACTACACTGATGCTAACGTATGCAGATATTAAGAACTTCTATATATCAAGTTTGGCAGCAAAAGCCGAATCCATAAAATTAAAAACTCAACAAATCTGCTGGGTGTTCAATTTCAGAGTTATCCCCATGCTGAACAGCTCCTGGCACAATAACTTGGCACCATAAGGAACATTTACCCTGACAATGTCATCCACAGACTGGCAATACCTACAGTAGGGGCCCCTAATCTTTCGGCCACCAGCTACTGTGCGTTCAATCACATTTGCAGCATTTTGGCACTCCTTGCAAACGTGCATATGTGAGGAATCACTAAGCGTGACGAGGCGCTCATGTAAGTTAGCTGATGCACCATGAGCAATGAGGCAGTCGCGTTCCATTTCACCAAATTTGATCCCACCAAATCGTTTGCGGTCAGCAACTGGCTGCCTAGTAAGTGGGTGTACAGGTCCAGTATTACGAAACTTGACTTTGTCTTCAGCCATGTGGATCAGGCGCTGGTAGAAAGTCGGACCCATAAATATGAGTGATCTCACCATCTCACCACTTCGACCATTGCAAACTCTCTCATTTCCCCATCTTGAAAATCCAGCCCTGTACCAAGTAATAAGTAAGCAACCAAACAACTAACAAGAAAAAAGGAACTGATTTCATTTCCTTTTCCCCCTCCAAAATAAAGCGCCTATGATTTTTATATTGAAAATTTCAATCAATATAAATGCATAGTGAGCAGGCAAGTTTCATTACCTGTGAAGCTGTTCTGCAATGGCATCTACAGAAATAGTGGAAAAAGGGGTGGCATATTTCAATGACCCACCACAGGCAATACCCTTTCCCAAAGCAGCCTCCAGGAGTTGACCAGGAGTTTGTCTTGAAGGGAAGGCATGTGGGTTAATGACAATGTCGGGAACTATTCCTTGAGTTGTGAATGGAAAATTCTCTTGAGACTCCAGAAAACCAACAACTCCCTTTTGGCCATGCATACTGGAAAACTTGTCTCCAAGACATGGAGATCGAACCTGCAAACATACAAGAAAACAATTGATGAAAAACGTAAAGTTGCAGCAGCAAATATTAGGTTTTTACAAAAAAAATTTACTGATGATACCATGTCTCTACCATTCACACAAATTAAATGAAATAATAAGCAAATGGTTCATAATTGCTCATATATTTTCAATTAGTACAAACTAAAGTTCTTGTCTATAGGATTTTAGACTTTGCTTACCTGCCTCAGAGACACGACAGCAAAATTTTTCCCCTCATCATTTGAAGAGAGCACAACTTTCTGAACCATGCCTCTTTCAGTGTGCATCAGTTTTATACTATGATCTCTAGGCTCAGCTCCATTACGATCAGTTTTACTATTATCAGGTCCAGACTCGGCACATCTCCCAATGACAATGTCACCAGATTGCAGGCTAGCACCCACATAGGGAAAACCATCATCATCCAGGCTGTCCACACGTCCAATCTTACTCTGTATTTTTCCAAACTTTACAATATCTTCCAACTTCCGTTTCTTGTCCTGCAATTCCTGGTTATCAACTTCCGCTTTATAACTCCTTACATGTTCAGATCGGAACATTCCACGCTCTAAGGAGGCTCGATTCATTACCAAGGAATCCTCTTGGTTGAATCCGAGATGAACATTGACTGCCACAATAGCATTCTGGCCATTGTATAATTCTGGCTTCGGTGCCAATCCATTCTGACCTAGTGGATATCCCGGTTTTCCAAGACAATCGGATGTCATTGTACGGAACAGCGGCCTTTGGGGGTAATACATTTGGTGGGACAAAGTATCAACTCTGATGTTGGGGTTTGTTGTAGAAAAGCCAATGGCCTGTTGAGAATGCTTCTGTGCCTGGTAGAGGACTCTCCTTGCATGATCATGATTTGCAAACGGAATGATCCCACAGCTTAATCCCAACAGAAAGGACATGTCAAGCTCACAATGAGTATACTTCACAGATTCCTTCCCCTTAACATCTGCCAAAAGGTACTTGATACCCCATGCAGTGCAACAGTCCTCTTCTTCCTCTGTTCCAATGAGCTCGACTATCCCTTTGTCCAGAAGAGACTGGAAGGTGAATTTTTTTTCCGCCTTAAATGCTTTTATCTTAGATAGGTTTTCGACAACTAAAAGAGGACGCAGAATCCTTCCAGCATCAGTGAAGATGCGCACTTCTTTATGTTCATCTCTTTTGATTTCCACCTACAAGATAAAAGTCATTACCAAAAATGAGAAGGAGAGAAGAAGAACGAACTGCAGAAAATAATAAAAATAAATTTGCAGACTACCCTTCTGCAAGAACCAAAGTTAGGGTACTTCTATGTAATTTTACTTACCTTTCTTTATTTGCTAAGGAATTCAGTTCTATATCAGTTTAGTCTAATACTTGGAATTCAACTCGGTACTAACTAGCAATAGAAATATGGAAAATAGCAATAAAGGCTGAATTCTTCAAAATAGCTGACTAAACTCCAGAAGCAAAAGCTAAACAGAACAGTTTTCTTCTTCATTTTTTCATAATTCATTATATTGTCCTCAAACAAGTACAACCACAAGAAATTAAAAAGTTATACAAACTAGTATCAAATAATAATAAGTCAAAATGAGATGGGCATAGGCTACCTGATGTGGCAACTCTGTCATGCGTCGCTTTCTTCTAACCTCAGCAGCAAATGAAAGGGAATCTTCGCAAATCCCAACCCATTCCCCATTCAGAAAGATCTTATCTTTCCCATCAAGTGAGCTAGAAGTATCATTAACCAGTTTCTCCATTCCAGAATCAAACAACTTGTCAATTATGGATTCAACTATGTTTGTACTTACAAGTCCTGTGGTGGCCAGATTTTTTACAAGCCCACAATTTTCACCATCTGGAGTAGATAGGAAGCAAACCTTTCCCCAATGAGAAGGGTGTCTGCATTAGGAAACTAAATCAGGAAGAATCTTAATGAATCTAAACTTCTAATGAATAAAGAATCAAAATGCTCAGAACCTGAATCATTAATTCCAAATATCAACCCTAAAATAATATTAATTAGGACAACAAATCTACAGGAAAAATGACCACAGCAGCACATAAAACCGTAGATAGAAAATATTAAACACTTCTTCATTGTTACCGAAGGTTTACCATCTAATTAATTAATGAATAATCTAACAGTCTTAAACTCATAATATTCCAGATCAAATATGAGCAGTGATACACAGTTTACACTTTACAGGGGACATATGTATTTGCACAAATCAAATTGTCCTATAAACATCAGAAGCAATAACTCATTTCATGATCTAACAAAGTTTTGCATAGAAAGCGCACTTGAACAGATTTACAATAAATCATATTTAAAGCAGAATAAATCTTGATTTGAGCAACAGACTGGTAGAAATAGAAGTCTGATGTAACTTACGGGTATCTGGCATCTCCAACCTTCCCGGTGTACTGAACCTGCTGCCTAGTTTTCCTCAAATCGACCATTGTTTGCAATGGAGTTGCTCGGCCCAGATTCGCCACTACACCAGATATCCTTTCCCTTTTGGAAGGATGAGACCATGCTCCAGTGGAGAATGCTCTTAAAAGCCCATTTGTAACTATGGCGCTGTCAAGATAGTGCTCGATTGGACGAACATTACAATTTGGATTAAGGTCTCTCTGCAGAGCCTTGCGCATACGCCGCCTTGCATGATCAATATGAACCTTCAGTTCGCGCTCAAGCAGTTCACTGGCCAATTCAAACCTCTTGTTCCTGAAATCATCTCTATTGCCACATTTTCTACGACCAGTGTAGGCCTCTAAGAGACACTTTACCATGTAACCCAAGAATCGAACTTTTTGCTTGGAATTATGGAGACTGGGAAACAGATACAGTCTAAGGCACTCTTCCATATCTTCTTCAGGAGGAAAGCTGGTAGCTTTGACTAATTTTATTTGGGTAAAAGTAGCTTTGACTAATTTGCTTAAGTGGTTCAGAGCATTCCCTTGTTTAGAAAAATCTGCACAACTCCCATCAGCATGACGGATTGAGGCAAACAGTATGTTTGATATGCTGGAATCAGTGCTTCCATAATCAATCAGATTGACAACTTCTTTGTCCGATGATACACCAAGGGCAAAAAACAAAATCCATACAGGTATGGATGTTGACAGGAAATCAACATTCAGGACTTTGTCTCCCCCCTTAATAGAATCAACTTTAGAACTATCCTCAAGTCTGATGATTAATTTGCTTCTCTTCACCTCAGACCTATAATCAATTGTCCAGCCCTGCAGGCTATTTGAAATCCAGAGCCTCTTCAAAGAAATTCGCTCTTGTGCAATGAATATCTACACGAAAACATGGCAAGAACATCATCTTCTTTTTGAAAACAAAAACATTTGGCTCTACCAATATAGTGCTCCTGATTCAACAATTATGGACACTGAATAACAGGTCAACTTCCAGAAAATGAAAAAAGAACAAAAAAAAGTCACTTACCTTCTCTGCACCCTTTATCAGAAAGTAACCTCCATTATCAAAATCGCAATCAGCTTTCTCAACTTCACTCATCCAGCAAAGATCAGACTTCACCATCACAGGGAGCCTCCCAAGCAAAATTTCCCTTTCATCTTCGTAGACAATCTCCTCTTCTGTAATCTCTTCTCTTCCAGTTTTAAACTTGTCACTCTTCACAATTTTTTTGGTGTATACCTGTCATATTACCAGGACATATATAAATGACATCATATTTTAAGGAAACTTATTTTTAGGGAAAAATTTGGGGAACAACAGGGCATATAAACAATGAAAGCATTGAAACCATCATATGGGGAATGAGATGTTAAGACATAGTAATAATATTTAAAAATGTAAGTGGCAATGGCATTCACTCGATCACCTTGAGTTCAACCTCGACCTTCACCTTGGCCGAATAAGTCATGTTCTGGAGGCGGGCATGCCTAGGAAGCATCTTGAGTTCAGTGCCTCCAGAAACAGCCCAGCAGGTTGGCCGCTCAACACTGACCTTCCCAAACTTGACTTTAGCATGACGCCAGTCACCATCTCCCTTCTTGGAGGGATCATAATCAGGCTGAATTTCATACTCGCCAAAGGAATCAAAGGTCTTCTGGAGACCATATCTGATGAAATCATTAAACGAGTTTATCTGGTGACTTATGACACCATAATAGTTGAAAAAGGCCACCGCAGTTTGCCTACAGAAACTCCTCAAATACTCCTCTCCTCCAAGCTCTCCCACATCGAACAGCTCATCAAAGATATCATCATAATGGTCATCTAAATCCATACTAGTCATTCCTACACTTCCCTTACCATCTGGCGACACCCCCATTTCACCAGAATCTGGAAAGACGAGAAACATATAGTTCAAACTTCAAACCACTAATTTAATGTTTTACATGTAAAAAAGCAACAACCTTATAATATCATCGCAAAAAAGACTCCTTTTTTTTTTCTTATTATCATCATTAAAAGACAGACCTTTTAAGTTTCAAACAGAGAATTCTGAACAGCAAATACAAAAAAGAAAAGAAAAAACACAAAGCACATTTATCTAGGATGATAATTGATAAATAAAACAGAAGAAAAAGAATATGGGGAAGCGATGACTTACATTTGAGTGCTTTGAGTGGGTTTAGATATGAACAAAAAGTCAAAAACCCTTTTCTGCCATCAACTGTAAAATAGGCGGTTTCTAAATTTCACACGATCTTCTCACAAATTCAGGCTCAAAAGAGAGTTTTTTTAAAAAAAGAGAGAGAGTGAGGATGCTCCGTATTCCTTGGGAAGGAATACTACCAACAACAGTGAACTAAAACGATCAAACACTTAAAGACGTACATGTCCTTGAGTTTTTTCTTAAACGATCATTTACGTCCTTTTATTTTGGCGGGACAAATTAAGGGACGTAAATGTCCTTGAGTTTTTTCTCTATGGTCCTCCCCAGCCGTTTTGAAACTCAGGGGTGTTATAGTAAAACGAGGAAATTGTACAGGGAAGTTAAAATTAAAAAACAAAAGGCAATTGAAAACCTACTTAATTCTTTGGGCTTTAAATTTAATCCTCCAAAAAGAAAAACTTTGGGCTTCATGTGAACCTGGCTCACTTTGGACTTACAGTTCAAGTTGCAAACCCGTTCCTCAAATCAAACCCAAACCCAAACCCGAGCTCAAGACCCAAATTACTGCTTCACTTTTCTCTTTCTCCCACTAGGGGTTTAGGGGTTTCCAACGTTATTTTCTCTGTTCTTCGTTTTGCTTGCTTCAGCCTTCAGATTCAGGTATGCTTTCAAGCTCTGATTTTTATGTTTTTAAGCTTTCAGATTAATTTCATGGTTGTGATTGTTGCAGATAGTGTTTGGGTCAATTTTTCTTCAATGGGTTTTGATTATCTGGTTCAGCTCAAGTGTGTAAAACTAAATTTTCTTCAGTGGGTGTTTTAATCTAGCTTTGAATTTGTTAATTTTGGGTTACTTTGTTTAAATATGTTATGACGCTTCAAATGAATCTATGACTGTTCACTATAAACAATAACTTATAGAATCTGATTCTTTTGTCTCGCTTAGTTTCTTTAAATTAATTAAAGAAGGGAATTTCATTTTGTTTTTTTCATTCTTGTTAATGGTTGATTCCCTCTCTCTATTGACCAAAGTTGGCTTGCTCTCATTACTGGATATCCCTGATTTTTTTTTCTTTTTTTTTCTTTTTTTTTTGGGTTTATAGGATTGGTTTGTTTTGGTGTTGGAGTGACAGAAGAGAAAAGAAATGCCTTTGTATGATTGTATGCTTTTATTGAAGCCCAAAGTGACGAAGGAGGCTGTGGCAGACTTGTTAAGCCGTATAGGGAGACATGTTTATACCAGAAATGGGGTTCTCACAGAGGTGAAATCTTTTGGGACCATTCAATTAGGCTATGGCATCAAGAAGCTTGATGGAAGATACTTTCAGGTTACATAAATCTCACTTTGTCATTGCTTTTTCCTTCCTAAAAATGGAAAATAAAAGGACTTATGCTTTTTGAGAATGAACTTGAATCAGTCTAAAATTTGCATTTATTGTTGGGTTTTGCCTTCTTTTCTTTTTGAGGTTTATCCTTGTTATCTTGGAGCTGATTGCATCATAAGCATTTTACATATTGTGTAAGGTTTAGATTGTAAGCATCCTTAAACTTTGAAATGTATTTAAGCTTAGTTTATTGGAAGTAGTCTGTCTGCTGGCCAAAAGATGAGTTTGTGTTAATCATAACGATAATTTGCTTTATTTAAGTGCAAAGATTGAAAGTAGTCTGTGATGTGCTCATGAATATAGAAGGGTTTTACAAAAATCTTTACAGAAGCCTTGGAGTTAATAAGTTAGAAACACTGCTTAAACTTTGGAACCAAGTAATTTAATATTAAAGCTAGCCTTTCAACAGCCCCCCCCACAAAAAAAAAAAAAAACTAAGAAGCCTGCCTTGCAGTCAAGCATTTGAAGATTGGTTAGCAGGATCAAAATGCATATCTGCACTGACTGTTAGTAGAACTTGTGTTACATGCATGAGTGAGTCAAGTGCAATACTGTTTAGAAACAGAAAGACAAATGACTGAGCCAACTCCAATATAGTTACAGTTTAGAAACAGAAAGAAAACTGAGTGAGCCAACTCCAATACAATCAAAATAAAAGGTGCTACAAGACTGGTTGGTGTACTCAAACACATGGAGTACTATAATGCTTGATATGGTTTGTGCTCTGTTCTACATGTTACTACAGTATTTGGACTTGTTTCTTTGAAGTTCATCTTAATATGGGAAACACTAACCAGCTACAGCTTTATATGTATTTGTTTCTGTTTCGATGATTATAATTAGTCTTTTGTTGCATATGGAAAGCCTTCTCTAATAAACCGATTAATGTAAAATGTTTTACTGATTTATATCTGTAATGAATGTCCGTGTAGAAGAGAATTGATTGATTGATTTATCTTATTTCTGGTTCAATGGTAACAATTTGCTTGAAGTAACCCAAGTGAGATATGTATTGATTATCATTTACTAGAGCCAAAATATATGTGTTTTGACTAAATGATGTAATGTGACAAGAAGTTTCTAGGAAACCTATTCTATTGCAAGTTTCTACATGAGCTACAAATATGTCAATGAATGGTTATTTGGGAATATGAATTTTATTAATAAAACAAGGGATTGAATGAACAGTTTTTTCAATGATGTATGGTACAGGGTCAACTCATGCAGATGACAATGATGGCCACACCCAATATCAACAAGGAGCTGCATTACTTGAACAAGGAAGACAGGCTGTTGCGCTGGCTTTTAGTTAAGCATCGTGACACGAAATACGGAATGGACTTCATTAGTGAAGATGATGGAAAATGGGATCTCAGCGAAGTATCTAGTGGCAGTATCTATGACAAGAACACTGATGATGAGGATGAGGATAGTGAAGGCGATGATGATGAGGATAGTGAAGGTGAAGATCAGAACGAAAATTACAACAAAGACGATGATGATCTTGATGAATATGATTATGAAGATGAAGATGAAGATGATGATGATGATGATGATGATGATGATGAGAACCAAGATAGTAGAGGAAAGGACTGATGGGTTTCCAGATTTATGATAATTTGAAGATAATGCAGAACATTGGTAGATACTATATTTGTCATTGTAGGTTGGTGTTTTTCTTCTGAATCATCTTATTTATGTTCTGCCTGGATTTTAAGCGTCCAGAAGATTGATGGGGCATTAAGATCATATCTCAGTAATTTAGCCTGTCAATGTAAGTTTTTTGCATTTTTCCTGAATAGCCTTAAAAGAATTTTGTATTTGATCAGCAGGCTCATATCTTGGAAAATAAAATTTCAGCCTATCAAATCCATGTTCCTTAAACAGTTAATAGAAAGATTATGTCAAGAGGAACTGTAAAATTTGTGGCAAGCTGCAAAGACAGCCAAACTTTAGGCATGTTAAGTACATTAAAGCTGTTCTTAGTCTTAGGTTTGGTTTGGGATTGAATTTGGAGATAAAAAAGCTACTTTTCACCTCAAACACAATGCCAAATAAGTAATGATTTGTATCAAAAGCTACTTTTCACCTCAAACATAATGCCAAATAAGTAATGATTTGTATCAAAAGCTAATTTTCACCTCAAAAGCTAATCTTTAGGTGCTTTTGCGTTTTAAAAGTGCTTTTGGACATTAAATGACTAAACTCTCTTAAATATTTTTTCTATTTTTATTTTAATTAGTACCCTTTTTAGATATTTTATCTCTCAACCACATTTTTCTACAACAATACCAAACATTAATTACATTTTTCAACCCTAATTTTAAAAAGCAGTTTTTCAAGACCAAACTTTTTTAAAACTTAACATCAATCTCAAACTAAGTCTTAACAGAAGAGTTGGCTTAGGATTTATGTCATCAGCTTTGACTACCTCCCTCCTATTAGCCTCAAATCCATCAAAAGCTCCCTGAAGTGGCTAACACTTGGCCCTGCATTTTTTAATTTTTATTGCCAGAAACCCAACTTGTTTCTGTGTGGAACCTACAGATATAGTAAACAAAAGATCTTATAAGTAAAATTTATTTGAATCAACATACGAGTCGTTGTAGTATAGTGGTGAGTATACCCGCCTGTCACGCGGGTGACCCGGGTTCGATCCCCGGCAACGGCGGTATTCAACAATTTTTTTGAGCCATTATGATTTTTTTTTAAATTTTTTTTTGAAAAGTTAATTTGGACAGGATAATGACTTTGATTATCACAATCTGGCAGTTCATTGGGTTTCTCATATCTGAGTTTTAATGTCTCTGTGGACTGTGTTAAATGTTAATAATGTGAAGTGGAGTAAGCTATTTTGATGGAGTTTTTGTTGAACAGGTGTCTCACATTTGGCTGAAACAGTTAAACTTGACATGCAAAAACTTCCAAGAAATTCTTCCTCATCCCCTGCATGCAACACTGCCACGTACCAACCAAAGCCAATCAATCAATAAATCAAGAAAAGCAGCTACAATACAACCTTCTTCTGCTTCTTCTTCTTCTTCTTCTTCTTCTTCTTTCATTACTTCTCTTTTTTTTCTTTTTTTTAAGAAAAATGAATGGTCAGAGCCTCTTGGCATCAGCAGCCATTAACATAGGATTGGCAGTGCTGATTCTGATTCTCTTCTCCATTTTAAAGAAACAGCCTTCCAATGCTCCTATTTACTACCCTCGTCCTCTTTCAAAGCAAAATCGGCCCATATTCCCTCCTTTCTCCCTCTCTCGTTTCATTGTCCCTTCCTTTTCTTGGATCCCTCGAGCCTTTCGTGTCTCTGAAGATGAAATCCTTGATATCAGTGGGCTCGATGCACTTGTTGTCATAAGACTCTTCAAGTTCGGGTCAGTTCACTTTTTGGGTCATTAGAAATTCATACATTTCTTTGGGTTATGATGATAGTTTAGAATTGGGTAGTATTTTTTTGGAGAATATATGATTTGGGTTTTTAATCTTATCTCAATCTGTTCATCTCAGGATTGAAACTGGAGAGTGTTAGATATTATATATATAGTATGATTTCGTTTTCTGTTTCCTTGTTCAGGATCAATTTCTTTTCTGTTAGCTCTGTGGTTGGATTGTTGATACTCCTACCAATTAATTATGCTGGACAAGATGATCCTTCTGCCGCTGATCGATGCTTGGATTCTTGCACAATATCCAACATTAAACGAGGTTCTAACAGGTAGGATTTTCAGTTTCACACTTTCCCATGTTATAAGATAATCTGTCTGCATTTTTGTTTCTTTGTTTCAGCAATGAGTTATTGTTGTCTAAATCACATAGTTTTTACTTTCTTGTGTCACAGGCTTTGGGTGCATTTTATATGCTTGTGGTTGATATCTATCTATGGATTATACCTCTTATATAGGGTGAGCTTTGCTCTTATACTTCTATAGCGTTAGAAATAGTGGTGGATTATTGGAATGGTCATGTTGCTTCTGAGTCTAGCTTGTACTTTAACATTCAAAATGTTGGGATAACAGGTGACTTCCTACATCATTTCCCTCTCCAGGAATATTCTGTGATTTTGGTAAGGAGGATTCAACGAATGCGGATCATGAGGAACCGCCCTGATCAGTTTACGACTCTGGTTAGGCAGATTCCAATTTGCAATGAACACAAGGCTCGCGGTTGTTGTGTTGACCACTTTTTCTCTAAACATCATCCTTATAGTTATCATTCTTACCAAATGTTATATGATGGGAAAGACATTGAACATCTATTGGTAAGTGTCGAATAGTCTTTAATTAGGTACCTCTCTGCAGCTTTTCTGTTTCAGCTTCCACTTGTCTTACACTCATGAAGATTTATGCTGCATGTCTTACAACTATGACAAATTGTTTGCATTTAGGACCAGGCAAGATATATTCAAAAAAAGGTACATGACTTAAGAGAGAGACGCACAGTCAAGAAATCAATTGGAGAAATGTTGCTCTGGGATAAACGTCGAGATGATGCTGAAAAAGCATCCCTTCTTGAGGAAAAGCTTCAGGAACTCTTTCATAAGATTCATCACTTACAAAGTGAAGAAATGCTCAAAACAAAGGTGATAATCTGCTGGCCGCAATAGCTTATAAAGTCAGTTCTGCAGTTTGCAATTCAAATTATCGGTATCAGTTATTTGGCATTCCCATTCATAGCACTTTAGAAGCAGTTAATATCACTTCCATAAATTCATTTGGAATTCCAGTGCTAGGCCCTTATTGCCTGAATCATTTTGAAGAATTTATGCTACATATCTTGTTCGGTAGCGGGTTTTTTGGTGCATCTTTTCAATCTTTCTGCAACATAAGGCAGAAAGACAGGACTTAATTGACATGAGATTATTATCATATGTTATTTTGTTTTTGTCTATTTATCTTCATTACTTGCATACATATTCAATCTTTTAATGAAATATATAAATTATGCTAACTCAGCTCTGATATCTCCTTCCCTTGTCTAAATAGAACATGTTAAGAAAAGTAAACAAAGAAACCATTATTCAATATTGATTTTACATTTTTGGAAAGCAAACTGAAACATTAGTAGAATATGTACTTAATATATAGTGTTTACATTCACCTTGAAGAATCTAGATTACTTGGTCAACCTAAAAATCCAAGCTTGTCCTTGTGATTCCTTTTTTTGGCAGTATGCCTTGTGAGTTCTTAGAGTAGGAATAATTCCTCTCTTCCTTTATGAATTTCCTTTTGTAGGAATTACCTGTCGCCTTTGTCACATTCAAATCTCGATGGGGAGCTGCATTGGCTGCACAAACTCAGCAGCACACTAATCCACTTCTATGGATCACAGAAACAGCTCCTGAACCGAATGATGTCTCGTGGAGGAATCTAGCAATCCAGTATAGATTTTTGCTGCTTCATAAAATTGGAGTCATTCTTGCAGCATCACTTCTTACGGTTTTCTTTGCAGTCCCAGTCACAGCGGTTCAAGGGATTGCTAAATTTGAGAAACTCAAGAAATGGTTTCCTCCTGTCAAGGCTATAGAATTGATGTAAGAACTTTTGTGCTTTTCTGATAAATTTAGGCATTAGAACTCTCCGCATAATTATTCCCGCAATATGAGGCTTATCCCCGAAATTGCAAAGAAGTTTTTCTTAAATATCTTGTCAGTATAATAAACCGGTTATTATGTCTTTATAGCAATAGAATTCCATTTCTAATTGATTGATGAAGTTTGTCAAGTGCTTCACCTGACATATTTGTTGTATACCGTAGACCAGGATTATCATCGGTAGTAACAGGGTACCTTCCCAGTGCCATCCTCAAAGGATTCCTATACATTGTTCCGTTTGCAGTGCTTGCCATGTGTAAAGTTGGTGGCTCTATCTCAAAGAGCAAAGAGGAGATCAAAGCTTGCAACATGGTTTTCTATTTTCTTGTGGGAAATGTTTTCTTCTTGAGCTTAATATCAGGGTCCTTACTTGATGAAATCGGACAATCTTTTATTCATCCTAAGGATTTGCCTAGTCATCTTGCTACTCTTGCCTCTTCTCAAGTAAGCTTGCTTAATCTTCATCTGCCGTTTTTGCATAATATGCTCAATTTTCTTTTCATTCATAAGTAGTGTATGCTTTGCATTTGAAATGCCTTAAAATAAGGATCAAGATATTGTAGACATTCATAAATCGTGTACGAACGTAGCATTTTCTTCAATTATATCTGCATTCTGCAGAAGGATTGTGTCTATCATATGCAGTTTGGTCATAAAGTCTGATATCTTTGAGTTTGACTGGTTGTTTCAGGCAGATTTCTTTATGACATACATCTTGACAGATGGGCTATCAGGATTTTCTTTGGAGATTCTTCAGCCCGGCTTACTCTTATGGGATCTTATAAAGTCACACACCTTTAACCGAGGAAAGGAGAAAGAACTCTATCTTTATTCACTGCCATACTTCAGAATCATCCCAACAGTTGCCCTATCAATATTAATTGGAATTGTTTATGCAGTTATTGCTCCATTGTTGCTTCCATTTCTTATTGTCTACTTCTTCTTAGGCTATGCTGTGTACATCAACCAGGTAATATTCTCATCTTTGCTACCATATTAGCCTACTCAAGTGAACGATCTTCTTTAATCAATCTGGTATTTCGATGGCAACATTTTGCAGATTCAGGATGTCTACGAAACTGTTTACGACACATATGGTCAATTTTGGCCATTCATTCATCATTATATATTCGTCGCAATCATTCTCATGCAAATCACTATGATCGGACTCTTTGGATTGAAGTCAAAACCTGCTGCTTCTATCGCCACCATTCCCCTCGTATTGCTGACCATAATGTTCAATGAGTACTGCAAGATTCGGTTTCTTCCTGCATTTCAAAGATATTCCATTCAGGTGGGTTTTGATTCTCTAATATTTCATAACAAGTAAAAGAAAAGCTAACTCTGTCATATGCATTTGCTCCTTCCATCTCCATGGTCATCCTTTCGTTACATCCCTAAATTTAAATAATTAAATGTTAAGACCAATCCAGTTGGAACAAGAATTCATAGTATGATTAAATGATTGCATTGCATGAACAAATAAACTTGTTAAACATCTGATTGATAAAAGTTGTTAATTTGATGGACAGAACGCTGTTGAAAATGATGAAGTTGATGAGGAAAATGGTCAGATGGAAGGTAGCTACGAGAAAGCAGTTGGAGTCTATCGCCAGCCTTCTCTGCGCCAAGTGAAGTTTACACAATCAGGGTCCAACATGACACAGCCATTGATTACTTCGTTATAATTTTTTTAGACATTTTTTTAGAGAAATACTGAAATTGCTTCGTATACTTTTTTTTTTCTTAATATTTATAGGTGTTATTCTTTTACTAACTTTTTTTTGAAAAATAATTTCTAAATTTATATCAAAATTGTTTGCTAATGAATTTGTTTTTAATAGAATCTACTTTTCTAGCAGACTGGCACCTTAATTGATTACAATTTTTGCTTGAAATATCCAAGGTTAAGAGTCTTATACTCTTTATATTTAACAACCTCATGTCATATTAATTCTTTTTTAAGAATATTAAAGAATATAAAACTATATATAGTGCTAAATCATTAAATGATAATTTATTTATAAAATGTAACATACAATAACAGGTTACATACCGAGGGAAGCGAGGAACACACATAAATATTCATGATGCCTTCCCAGTTCCCACTCTTACAAGAAAGGGAATGGTCCAAGTGGTTTGACATTTGTTGCCCTTTAAGCAAGGTCTCGGGTTGAGTCTTTTGAATGAAGAAAATCATTGTTGGGAGAGTTTTACCCCTATAGTTGGCCAATCCGACTTGAACAAGGTTAACTTGTAAATATATCAAAAACAATAAAAATGTTAACTTGTAAATATATCAAAAACAGGAAAATGAATGGATGTTACTTTTTGAGGTAAAGACTAAGGATTTCTCCAATGAACACTGCAAAACGGCAATTTAGTGCCAAATTTTTTTTTCCTTTTTTAAGTTTAATTAATTAAATTTAAATTATAAAAAGGGTAATTATTTGATACATCGGCGGTGTAAATTTTGTACTTCACAAGCGGGTTGTGGAGTTGACACATATCCATTTTCTGAATTAATTAAATTTTAAGGGTAATTATTTGATACACCAGCGGTGTAAATTTTGGACTCCACAAGTGGGTTGTGGAGTTGACACATTGTCGAAACGTTCGGGTCCGGGGAACCCTGCCGAGACAACGTTGGAAAGGAGGAGTCGTCACTAATCTTTTCTAAGGTGTGATTAGTCACTTAAAGGCCACCTAAGCTAAGTAAAGTCCAAAGCTCAACAACGGACCCACTAAATCTAAGGTTCGGTCTTGCAACCTAAATCTAGGTTCGGAGTCGATTACGCTCGGGAAAGGATTAGCACCCCCGAGTCGCCCGTCAAGAAACGGTACCTCTAGTCTAACTAGATCTGCTGGGTCGAAAAGAAATGGTTGCTTTTAATTCTAATCTTGATTATTATTAGAAAAGGGTTATAAAAAGAAAATAAAACCATTTTTTGAAACCAATATCGAGAATTCGAAGAATATAATCGAACACCGTCGATTAATTCTGTCACGATTCTCTTTCACTGTTTGTTCTCTTGTTGAGTCATCCGCACCAGGAAGAAATTTTGAAAATGCTGTGACAAAATCTTTTTACCATTTTTTTTTGTTTTTGAAAAACTTGATCAATTTTATTAATTTCCAAAATCTTCTTTCGGATTGCTTAATGAAAAACATTCCTTTTTTGAAAAGGCTTACCTTGAAAACTCTTGAATTACCCAATTCTAAATTTTGAAATTCGAATAAGAGAACATGATTTGAGAAAAATCTTTTTTGAAAACACCTTTTATTGCCTCTTTTTATTTTTTGATTTTTCTTTTTTTTGGATTTTGTCCTTTTTCTATCTCTAGATTAATGCATATATGCAAATGATGAATGCAAAGTCCAATTATTAAAGTTAACTCGCGTAACCCGGGTTTTTGAAAGCACTTCCCGGGATATATGCTCGAAGCCCCGACGCATCCCGAGAAGAGCCGTCTCATCCTCGGAGACATTCAGTGGCCCCGGAAACTCGATCACTCACTGAATGCCCCTTCTTCGGAAGGGTTACGGTCATTAACTGAATTTAGGAGGTGGCATGATATGCAAACAGATATAATCAATGACAAGTAAATATGATATGCATGCAACTAAGTTCTACTTTACTAAATTATTACAAACCAAGGCCCGATTGGACCAAATAACAAATTGACAATAACTAAAGAGAAATAAAGACTTATGGGCCAAATCGAACTAACTGGGGACATTTCTGCACACAAGCAAACGATTAGCAACATTCAGGAAAGCAAACAAGTATAAAATATGTAAAACATGGGATCAATTGCACAATCACATTACTGATATCATGAATAAAAGGAGCAAATTGCAATAAAATCAAAATCAGAAGACTCAATCAAATCAAAAGGTAAATTGGGACACCAATTAGGGACCTAAGTGGACAAGGGAACAAGTTTTAGTCTTTATGTGACTTAAATTGGAATTTCCAGGCACTTAATTGAACTCAAATACAAGTATAAATCTTTAAATGAGCCAAAATACATGAATTAACGCCATTTCCTTAGTTTAACCTAAACTTAAAAGAAAATTAAGCTTTTTAAAGCCAAGCTTTGATTCTTAAACTAAAATTAATTCCAAGAGATTCACTAATCCCTCCATGAGTTGACCTTTAATTCTAAGAAATGAAATCTTTAATTTTAAAGCCTAGATTTTTAAAATAAAAATTAGCTCAATATGACATGAAAATCAATTAATAAGTTAATTTCTATTTTAAAAATTTAAGTTTTAAATCAAAAGCTTCATTTTTATACTCAAGATCAACTCAAAAGTGACCATGAATCCATCTTTGAATCAACCATGTTCAAAAATCAAAACTTGAAAATAAAGACTTGATTTTTCTTTTAAATTTAAGTTAAAATTCAAAGGAAATGATTATACATAAACTCTTAATTATCCTTTTATTCATTTCATTATATTATGGCCAACAAAAAATCTTAACTTTAACATGGAAGCATCAATTCAACCCCTTTTAAATCTAATTTTTTATCAAAATCAACCATTAAAGCATAAAAGAAGAACATAAATCTAATCTATCATATTTTATTAACTAAAGACCATACCTTTTCAATAAAAATCCAAACTTTTAGCAAATTATCATTCAAATCAACAAAACACCATCATAATAATATGAACACATAGGAATTAATTAAGATGACTTCATCAATCATGAAATTAGAAGCAAAACTAGATATATCAAACAAAAAAGCCCCAAATCACCAAATATGGAAACAAAATGGATTTAATTGAAGCAATTGAAAGAAGGGCTTACCAAACGGCGTCGTTTAGGCTTAATAATGCTGAGCTATAAAAGCTTCTTTCCTTCCCCTCACTTCCGTTGATTTCCTCTTCCTTAAACCCTAGCCGCCTGCGCCATTACCACCAGAGATCGCCCCGCCGCGTCGGAGCTGAAAACAGTCGCGGAAAGCTTCCAATTTTTTCAGATATTCTCCCTGTGCCTTCCTCTTCTTGGGCCCAAGCTTGGTTTCGTTGAAAACTTGATCAAAACCCTTCGAACTCTCTTGAACCCGAAACTTCAAAAGCCTATAGATCTAAGAAACTACCCGATGGATTTCTCTCAAACTCAGGTATGTTACTCTCTTCATCATCCCGAGGCCTTCTACGATTTAAATTTTAAATCCCTTGCTTTAATATAAAAAAAGCCCCAATTTTTGTTTGAAGAACCCTAACCAGTTGTTTTTTTGAATGAGAAAGAAATTGGAGAGAGAGAGAGAGAGCGAATCCCCTTTTTGTGTGTCTGTGTTTTTCTTGTTTTTTTTTTGTTTCTCGGAAGAAAAATATGGGAATCAGTGGGTATGAGGGTGAAGGAGTGCGTGGAGAGAGAGGGAAGATGATAGGAGAGAGGGTTCTGTTGAATCAGAGAAGATGAGGGTAGCAAGATGATAGATCAGTGTGTGTGTTTTTCTTGTGTGTGAGGAGAGAATGAGAGATTATGGAGGAATAAGGGTTGTGTC
Source organism: Corchorus olitorius (assembly GCA_001974825.2). Classification (NCBI taxonomy): domain Eukaryota; kingdom Viridiplantae; phylum Streptophyta; class Magnoliopsida; order Malvales; family Malvaceae; genus Corchorus; species Corchorus olitorius. The sequence goes on along the minus strand of AWUE01022598.1, from coordinate 52,993 downwards.
TAGAGCCGAAAGACGAGTGACTGTGAATTTGTGTGTTTCAATGGAAGAGAGAAAAACGTGGAGAGATTTTTTTTCCGTGTGTGAATTCCCCCTCCCTGAAATTCAGAATCCCTTTCCCCTTTGTATTCTGATCAGAATTGCCCCCCTTCTCTGTATTTTCCCCCCTTTTCTAGCTAACAAATTTTGTCCTTTTGTGCAAGTTGGTTGCATTGGTGGAATGAGCTGCTGACTTGGGGGGATAAGTCTCAAGGGAATGGTGAGCTGGCAGAGGGCACCTCATCCAGGTGATTTCTGTTGTGCATTAATTAACAAAATTGAATAATTTTAGCTTCTTTGGGTTATTGGGACTACCTGCAATGTCTTGTAAAGTTTGTGACTGCCTTATATGATCATGTAGAGATCCTACCATTCTGCCAACTTGATGATGCATGCTTCTAACTTTAAATTCCCACTATAATTGCAAAAAGGGTATGTGCTTGTGTGCTTTGGATGTATGCTGTATTTTTTGTTACTAGAATGCCTAGTATGTGTGCTAAAGATTGGTGCTGTGGCTTCTCTTCATTTTCATCCTCCACAATTGTTAAGACAATGGTTCTGTTATCACCTTTCAATATGTGCAATGTTTCATGATTCATGGGCACCGCTAGAGGGAGAAATTTTTCCTTTATAAAGTCACCCAAATCATCTTCGAAGGGACCATAAAAATGTTTTGCTGCTTATAACTTGGATGAAGAACCACCACGGCAGGAACTTTGTGGAAGCCATAAAGAATCAGGGCATCCTTAAAGAAATCCAGCTGCTTCGATGAAGTCAGTGATGGCAGAATCTGAGCTAAGAAGAGAGACATCAGGAGCAACGAATTTTTTCGGATAGCGAACAAGTAAATCCGCTTTCCTTAACTTATACAAGCGTCAATCACGTCCATCCTTTCTAATTCTGACTTCTTGATTCTGTTACCAATTGGTGATTGCTGCATTGCTTTCTGATCTTTAACTTTGTTAGAAGTGTGTTTTCTTGCTTAAAAATGTGATGGTAATGCCTTGAATTAATCCTTGAGTGCTTGGAATCCCTTGTTGTCATTGTATTCTAGATGTGGAACTTGATCCATTGCTAACTGCCATTTGCTTTCACTTTAATTGCTTCTAACCTATACATGTCTCCTCTTACTATGATTGATGCTACCTTGATGTTCTGTTAGGTGAATTGGTGTAAGACAAAATATGCACTCTAAACTGCAAATTACGGGAGATGGAATGAGAGATGGAATCAACTAAGGGTCGAGAGAAAGAAGTTGTTAAGGAAAGAAAAGATAGGCCAAACCAAATTAAGAGCATTCAACATGGGAAAGCAGACCATTTTTTTTGTAATGTGAGTTGTAAAAGGGAAACAAGAAACTTACATTTTTTTGTACTTTGTAATAACAGTGCTACAAATTATTTATTGTCAAATGAAACTGTAAAGTCTATTTAGATGCAAACTCTACTTATGCCATGTAAATGGTTGGTTCTGACATGCAAAACTAAATCAATGGAACAATGGATATGCCAAAATGCAATTTCTAGCAAATTCTATTTATGCAATGTCTATGTAATGTGCGAATGCAATTTTAATGTAAAATAGACAAATCCCCTTTTTCTTTTCTTTTTTTGTGATTTTTCATGTTTTTATCATAATAACAATGCCATAATACTAGTTACTAGCTAATGAAAATGCAAATCCTATTTCTACCTAGCAATGTGAAGTAATCCAAGTAAATTAACATCAACCAAATTGGAATGGCAAGATAATTTCCTATTAAAATGAATGGCTAAAATGATAGAATCGAATTACTATTATAAACTATGGAATATGCAAGGCTAATATGGTAAATATTTTTGGCTTTTGGATGCAAATGATGACTAATGCAATATAAATCCTAATATATTTGTAAATTGCCAAAGGCATATTAAGATTTTTTTTGGGTTTTTCAAATGCAATCTAAATGACTAAAAATGAATTAGCTAATCTAAATTAACAGTGAACTTAAAATGACCAAAATGCCCCTGAATGTGCAAATGACCAAAATGCCCCTGAATATGCAAATGACCAAAATGCCCCTTGACATGCAAATGACTAAAATCCCCATGGATGACCCCAATGCCAAATAAGAAATAAATTGATTTAAATAAAAGATATAGGACAAAAAAGAGTGTCTACACACATGTCCATTTTCTGAATTAATTAAATTTTAAATATTTCAATTTAGTCCCTAGGGGACACATGTCACTCTTAAAGATCCGTTTGTGCAGTCTGCTAAACTCCATTGACGGTGTATTATATATAAACCCAAATTTTAAATATTTCAATCTAGTCCCTAGGGGCACATGTCACCCTTCAAAACCCGCTTGTGTAGTCAGCTAAACTCCATCGAGGTGTACATATTAAATCTCATTAAAATCTTTAAAATGAAATACATATTAGATATATTTTGAAATATATTTTTAATAATTATATATATATGATTTTTTATTATAAAAGTTCAATAATATAACTAGTATAGCACCCTGCACTTCGCCGCGGGCTTTCTTCTTCCATGAAAAAAAATGAGAATTTGTTTGCAGCAAAATTTTTTTTTTAAATTTTATTGGAGAAAAGATTGTTTTTTCTATGATTTATTAATGGAGAAAAGATGTTTTTTTAATGTACATCATTATTTGAGATAATGATTTTTTAAAATAAATTAATTAATATTACAAGCATTATCTTATTATTATTATAAATTAGTTTTTATGAATAACAATAGGGTTAGAATTTTTTGTTTGAGTAAACAGTCAATTTCATTAAAACTTATGAATCTGGGTTACAAATGCTAGGAGGCAAGCTCCTGCATCATACAAATCAACACCAACATGTACTAACCTATGTGCCAATAAATTAGCATCCCTATGAACATGTAAAATTGAACAATGATCAAATAAAGAAATTAACTCCCGAATCTCATAAATCAGACAACCCCCTTCCCGTAAATGCAATCCTGTATGTCATGCTCCAGTGCTATCTCGAAACCATATAGAATGACATGAACTTCTGCATAAAGAGAGCTTGAAACGAAACCTATATTTCTTGATGCACTAACTAATATCTCCCCAACGCTATTACGAACTACGATCCCCAACCCTGCTTCCATCTTCGATGAACAAAACGAGGCATCAACATTAATCTTCAAGAAGCCCATCGGTGGAGGCTGCCAGTATTTTGTCCGATTAGTTGCAGCTGCGATTGTAGTTGAAGTCATCAACGTCGACCTTAACGACCAGTGTGAGTTGACACAAGTGATTAAGGTTCGGACTCTTCGTGCACCCCACCTAGGTTCGAATCTCACTAACCACTGTAAATTCCGAAAAGGCCACAGGTGAATTCCTGGGTCGGGATGTGGTATCCACCCTGGTCCTAAATTTTTATCAGAAAAAAAAAAACTAAACTTAACAGGGGTGGAAGAAGATTTGGTGTAAGAATATTAAAAAAAATCATTTTTCAAAAAATAAAAATAGTGTAGTAATTTTTACGGAGGAAAATTTTAAAATAATATGCAATCAAAATTACTACTTACTAGTTCCACAGCCCGCGCTTCGCGTGCGGATGGTCTACTTAATAAATTTTGTTAAGAAAACTATTTTAAGAAATCGAATCTAAATGTTATTCTAAGAAAATTTGCTTAAGAAAGTAATTATATTTTATTTTTTGAAAAGCAATTATATACGTCCACCATCATTCCTTTCTTTTACACTTTTTTCCATTTGGTCTTGCGAGTTTTGTTCTGAAAACTATTGTCTTTGTTTTTTTTGACCAAGAAAACTATTGTCTATTTATAGTCATTTTGGTGCTTGTATTTTTCTTTAAATCCAATAGTTCATTGCACTTTGTATTGTTTGGTATGTGTGCTTATTTAATAGGTTTAATTGAATAAACAACACAATTAATAATAATAGGTGCTTGTATTTTTCTTTAAATCCAATAGTTCATTGCATTTTGTATTGTTTGGTATGTGCGCTTATTTAATAGGTTCAATTGAATAAACCACACAATTAATAATAATGTATATATAATAGAATTATTTTATAATAATAATAAAACTCACTATTTAATTAATACAAAGATGATAAACAAAGTTTGAGGAGATTAACAATTAACACATGTAAAAGAAGCAAAACGCCATGTGGCGTTCAACGAGGGCATTGCTCATAAAATTAATAGTAGGTATATAATAATAACTAGTCGGTAGTCACTAGCTAAAAGCCTAAAAGTTCTAAAAAAAAACTAAAAGGGTTTTTGCGGGCGTTTTCCTTCCGGCCAGGGTTCGGCTCCCCTCCAATACTCTTCTCATCCAATGAAATCCAATACACATCTAGATGACTGACACCTATTAAAAATGAGTTCAACAGTCCAGATTATAACATCCCTTTAACCTTCTATTCACCCGTTATCTAACCTAACGTTCTTTTTTCCATCTCTGTTCCCTCTCCTTCTTTCTCTTCCATTGAAGAGTTCAAAGAACAAGAAATGAACAGAACTTTCGCACCTCTTGACATACCAAAAGAAATAGAAGGGGTTTCGAAATTTGGGTCCATCCAAAATTTTAACAATAGCAGAGGGTTCGGCTCCCCTCCAGTACACCTAATATCCAATGATTTCCAATATAGTCTTGGATTCTTGACACCTATTAAAATGACCTTTTAATGGTTGAGATTAAAAGATGTACATAACCCCTCACCCACCTTAGTTTCACGCCTTTTCCTTCCCTCAGTTATCTCGTCCACTTTTTTCTTTGCTTCACAATAACACCAAAAAGTAAAAACAGAAGGAAAAGATCATCAAAATCCTTAAACTTCATCTTTTTACAATGAAAATTCTTCTAAAAATCAAGTGACGAAATATTTCCTTTCTTTTTCAAGTTTTATCTTGGACACAACCATAAATCTGAGCATAAATCCTTAATTGGGACTTTTTTTATTCCAACATTTTCTTATCTTTTAATTAGTTATGTGTATAAATGAAAAGTTTATGATTATTAGACTTGAGTTTTATGGCGATTTTGATTCTTGTCTGCAAAATGGTTATCGGTCTAGACGAGTTTGCAAAGATTTTGATGATTAAATGAATTTGTAAATTGCAAGTGGCTGATGCTTCTAATCCATAGTTGTGGGTAGGTTTTTTTTTTTTTTTTTTAAATTTTTTTATCCACATTCACTCTGCTGCTCCTCGTCCAATTCTGATTTCTTTGTTTTTCTTTTTGATAAATCCAATATATGGTGAAGTAAAAACAAAGTTGAAGAAGATGACGGAAGAAAGAAAACGGTGTGGACAATCGTTAATAACCTGGACAATTGAGGGTTATGTCCATCTTTTAATCTCAACCATTAAAATGTCATTTTAATAGATGTCAAGAATCCAAGACTATATTGTAAATCATTGGATATTAGGTGTATTGGGGGGAGCCAAATTATTCGTTTCAAATTTTTTTCCAACTAAGCTAATTTTCCACTCAAAATGAACTTCGCAACTTTTGACCGGTAATTCACCATTGCTTTGTGCTTCTAAAATCAGAATGCAAATGTTAAATCCCCATAAACAATATTTTCATACTTGTCACAGAAAAGATTAATTGGATAATAAAACACATGATTTTAGTGCTAGAAAAAAATAAATAAAACTAGCATATACCAAAGGAAATTAAACATGGTCTGTAACCCAAGCTCCGAAAATTATGAACTCCTATTTTATAGAGATAATCGAAACTTATGGTCTTATATGAATCCTGATAGGAAAGCAAGATTATCTAATTTCTAACAAAATTGAATTTATTATAACTCACTCATTTTTGTTGGCAAGGATATGAACCATGGATTGACAACATACGATCTTCGAAACTTTGTAGATGATTCTTCACTGTTGCATTCCTTCTTTTTGTTGAAGATAATAACTTGAAACAGAGTTAAGATTCAGCGATTTTGCAAATCTTCTACTCTTTGGCGCTGGGTTTTTGGTGATTTTTTTACTTTTTTTGTTACATTTTGTTTTTACCATATTGTTGATGAAGAAGAGAAGAGAAAGGACAGGAAACGGAGTTGAAAAAAATAAACGTCAGGTTAGATAGTGGGTGAATGGAATGTTAAAATCTGGACCGTTGAACTCATTTTTAATAGGTGTCAGTCATCTAGATGTGTATTGGATTTCATTGGAGGGGAAGAGTATTGGAGGGGAGCCGAACCCGCCGGCCAGGGTTTTTGCAACCTCACACCCTCACGCCGAAGTTACTCTGCTTCGCTTGCCTTCTCATCTTTCTACCATAAAGCCCCTTCTCATCTTTCTACCATAAAGCCCCTTCTCATCTTTCTACCATAAAGCCGAGAAGAAGCAGCCATGGCTACAGATAGCGGCGCCAATGAGCAGTCGCACAAGTCTCACCGCTCTCGTCAGTCGGGCGCCTCTGCTAAAAAGAAATCCAAAGACAAAAACAAGAACCAAAACTCCGACCCGAAGCAGCAAAACCCTAAGGTTCCATTGCTTTTCATCCTTTTCTTCTCTTTTTTTCCTTCTTTACTTTGCTATCAGGAAGCTGTTTCTTCCTTTAGCTAATAATTTCAATTTTTTTTCTTTAAATTTGAATTGTGAATTAGGCATTCGCTTTTCGTTCCAATGCAAAAGCAAAGCGATTGCAATCACGTGCTGTTGAGAAAGAGCAGCGTAAGCTTCATCTTCCTGTTATTGATCGATCCTATGGCGAACCACCTCCCTTTGTCGTTGTCGTGCAGGGCCCTCCTCAGGTTTATCTTTCTCCAATGAATTTAAATGGCAAATGGAATATTAAGTTGTTTGTACTTAAAGAATTGAGCTGAAATTTAAATGGCAAATGGCATATTAAAAAATGGTTTGTTCTAGAGGTTGCTCTGTTTGTTTTTAGGGGCGATAGCAACCTTAACCTTTTAGATAGAGTGGATATGGAAATTATCTGAACATATAACAACTTCACTATCACCGTTGATAACAGATACCAGAAAATATGGGAAGGTGCTACTTAATTTTGGTCTGAAAACTAAAATTGTATTGGAAAAGTGGTAGTCCTTATTTCCATGTATAGGCTCTCTTATAGAAGGGATTATACTCTGAGCTTATTTCATTGTTTCACTAGGAATTAGGGATTACAATATTTTTTTTCCTCGAGCAAGTGTTACAGAGACAGAGTGAAGAAACCTCGGATAGAGAGAGAAGCGGGAGGGGGTGAGGAGAGACAAAGATGGAAATTTCTCTCAATTTTTATGGAATTGGAAAGAATTACCCTGAAATATAGATTTGCTGTATCAAATTTGAAACCTTTTATTGAAATCCTGAAGTTAGAAATGAAATTCATAAAAACTTAGAAATTATTTGTTTGAAATTCCAGTTGATGCCTGCTTTTCAGTTCTTTCTACTTTATCAATTGTGTGTGTATGCGTGTGTGCATGTCTCCACACATGTGTATTAGTGTATGCACAATTAACTCTTGATGTTACCATCTAGACGTCTTTTCTAATGATTATTAGGCTCAAAAAGTACTGAAGGTTCTACTGGGTGGCAGGTTGGGAAGTCTCTTGTAATAAAGTCTCTCGTTAAGCATTATACGAAGCATAATTTACCAGAGGTTTGGGGACCAATCACCATTGTCTCAGGTAGATGATATTCTTAATTTTAGTATATCTTATTTATCATCTGATTTAGAAAAGTAGTAGTTGAGGCTTTTAGTCTGATGTGAAATTCATTGAACATGTTAGGCAAGCAACGGCGCCTGCAGTTTGTTGAGTGTCCGAATGATATCAACGGCATGATTGATGCTGCAAAGTTTGCCGATCTTGCATTGCTTCTCATAGATGGAAGTTATGGCTTTGAAATGGTGAGATGTTGTATATTTTGTTATGCTTCCTGTAGCTTTAAAGTTTGGAAGATGCTATTTTGCTTCTGGAAATTATTATTCTGCCATTCTTCTCTTTCGAAAGCCAATATTGAATCTTCATGCAAGAACCTCTTACATCTGTCACAATCTAATTACTAGTTATGTTTTCTTTTTTCTCTCTCCGTTCTTTTGATTCTTTCAATCATTCTAGCTGCTCCCTGTATGTTCACTTTCCTTTCTGTGCATAGTTTTTTGTTGTCAATGGTTGTAATTGCTTTTTGGTATCTTGTAGGAAACATTTGAATTCCTTAACATATTGCAAGTTCATGGGTTCCCAAAGGTGATGGGAGTTCTGACTCACCTTGATAAATTTAAGGATGTGAAGAAACTAAAGAAAACAAAGCAGCGTCTTAAGCATCGTTTTTGGACAGAAATATATGATGGAGCGAAATTGTTTTATTTGTCTGGTCTCATCCATGGGAAGTAAGCATCTTAACTTAAACTTAATAGTGATTTCACTTAATGATGAAATTCCATGGTGTCTCACCTTGTATATAATTGTTGCTTATCCAACTTATCTTATAGGTATCCAAAGCGGGAAATTCATAATCTTGCAAGGTTTATCTCTGTTATGAAGTTCCCTCCCCTGTCTTGGAGAGTTTCTCATCCTTATATTTTGGTTGATCGTCTTGAAGATGTAACTCCCCCTGACAGAGTGCAAAAGAATAATAAATGTGATAGAAATATCACACTTTACGGTTATTTGCGGGGCTGTAATTTGAAAAGGGGAACTAAGGTATGTCTAATGATCTCTCATAACATTCATCACTGTGGCTTTTTAAATTGGTTTCTGCTTTTAAAGATTCATAAGCATACAGCAGTAAAGATCAGAAGTCAGGACTAGAGTCTTTCGCTAAATGGTTAGCCACAACTTGATGAGGCACATGCTTCAGCTTTTGTGAGAGTAATCCTGTGCTTTCATGGAGTTTCTTATAATCCCATTGCCCTAAGATCATTTCTTTGGTCAATGATATTAACTTCAGCTTCCTACTCATGTTGGTTACTGTCACCTAATGTGTTGCTCTTTCCCTCATTTCTTTACCCAATTTTATGTGGGTCAAATATTATGTCAACTAACTGGTGTGTAGATGAATATTTTGTTTAATTTTCTGAGGCACCAAACACGTATCTTCTGTTATGAGATGTTGAATTTTGTGCATGTTTTGGAGTGAAATATAAATTCAGGCAATAATTATTCAGAAAGTGCATTTTATATTATAAGCATTTCAAGATTGATTGAAAGTCTCAATACCTCTCAAACCCATCTTAAAATTACGTTTTGAGGATTTCATTTGTAGTATTATTTAGATATTCTAAAACATGATTATCTTGTTTGGCAAAATAAAAGTTTGAATTTGGATGATAGCAACTTTTCAAGAGGTTTTGTGAAATTCCTTACTCTAGGATATCAACGTTGTTTTATTTACTTAACCTTTAAGCCCAAAGACTCATTTTCAGATATATTTCTCGACTAAACAGAGGTAACTTTCTAGTTTGAAACAAGGATAAAATATTGTCACAACCAGGTAGGATTGCACATTATTTTTTTGCTGTTTGGTAGTTTCAGTATCCCTTACAATGACATTAGAAGTAACTAATCAATAGCAAGTAGATTTTTCACATTTTTTAATTAATATTATTAAGTTATTGTTATCCAAATCTATGAGAAATGGCTTATCAAAAAATTTTGTGCACTTAAGTTTCATGTACAATTTGTGATCAGGTTCATATTGCTGGTGTTGGAGACTTTAGCTTAGCTGGTGTTACAGGCCTATCTGATCCTTGTCCTTTACCATCAGCTGCCAAAAAGAAGGGATTACGTGACAAAGAAAAACTTTTTTATGCCCCCATGTCCGGACTTGGGGACCTGTTGTATGACAAAGATGCAGTCTACATAAATATTAATGACCATTTGGTTCAGTATTCTAAAGTTGATGAAATGGACGGAACAACACGTAAAGGTTTAGAAGCTTTCATTTTCTCATAGTTTTCTTCTTGTTAAAGGTACCTTTAAGTAAATCACTCACCCAATTTGTTTTGTTGTTATAGGGAAGGAACGAGATGTTGGGGAGGCCTTGGTGAAATCACTTCAGAATATAAAGAACCCAATCGATGAGAAGCTAGAAAAGAGCAAAATTTCCCTTTTTAGGCAGAATCCTAATGGCTCATTGGAAATTGAAGGTGGTGAAAAGGATTCTGACGAAGCACCAGAGCATATCCGTCATATAGAGCCTATTGAGGAATACCAGCCCGGTAAAGATGATTCTGCTGACAGTGATTTGGATGGTTCAATGTCGTCAGATCAAGATGATGGTGTTCAGGAAGAGGCAATGCTGAAAAGTGAAGGTAGCGATATTGATGAAGAAACTACTGCATCAGAGCAACCGGGTCAAGTTGTGGAACAGGTTGAATTTCACAATGGTAGAAAAAGGAGAAAGGCTATGTTCAGAGACAGCATTGACCATAGTAATTTCAAAGTAAATAATGCAATTCTGAAAGAACAATATTGACAAGTCATGAAACCATTTTACATTTCCTCTATCCATTGTGTTAGTAAGGCAATATTGGTGGGTAAAACCTTTGTTTTTAACTTACTGCGTTGCAGGGTATGAATGAAGAAAGTGCAGATGAAGAAGAAGATGAACTAGATGGAACTGACGAAGATGATGGAAGCAATGAAGACACCCAGTCCATTTCAGGTTCGGAGTTTTCAGATGGTGACAACGAGGATCTGAATTCTGATGGTACTGTATATTCTACTTTAGTTTGACTGTTAATGATGGTTATTTTATCAGCAGCTTCTGCAAAATATATGGACTCAATTGTCCACTGATAGAGATGATGTCTGCTTATCGGAAGTTACGATGTATTCAAAACAATTATAATGACTTTGGGGTAGAAAACAGTAGAGATATTTAAGAGCTTGGCTCTCTACTCTGGCCCATAAGTCCTGTCTGATTTGTGGCGGACTTGGGCTTACTTTTTGGGGCCTGAGCTTATCATTGTTTTTTTGGTATATATAGTGTGTGTGTCTATATATATATAATTTTTAATTGAATAATATACTTCTCAATATTAATATATTGATATGAAGAAGGTTATTATTTTAAAAATAAGTATTTCCTAAGTGGTAGGCTGGCAAGGCTTATCTCACCTTTTTAGAATTGTTGGCTAGATACCCCTCCTGCCCTCCTTTCCAATGGAGTCCGATAGATCAGAGTATCTATCAATTTAATTTCTGAAGTAGATATATAATCATGTTAGACTCTTTTGCATGTTATTGATATGGTTCTAAACTCCTTTTTCTTGATATCCTTAGATGATGGCCTAGGAAACATATCAAAGTGGAAAACATCATTGCTGGAAAGGGCAGCTAAGAAACAAAATATAAATCTCATGCAGCTTGTATATGGGAAATCTTCATCAACATCAAATACTTCTCACGAAGTGCAGGATGATAGTGAGAATGAAGGGAGTGATGATGATGAATTTTTTAAGCCAAAAGGAGAATGGAAGAAGGTCTGTCTTGGGCCTAACTTGTCGCATGATATTTTTAATTTTAAATTATAAAGTGTTGCATGCTAAAGATGCTCAAGTTTAACCTTGTTTTCCATCTTATTCATACATATTTTCTTTTTGATCTTATTGTTATTGCTTTGGTATTACTGTAGAATTTGAAAGAAGGGTTAGACACTGATAACATCAATGCTGAGGACTGTTCTAAATCCACAAATTATTCAGAACTTAAGAACTGGAAAGAGGAAGAAGTGTATAAGAGTGTTCGTAATCGTTTTGTCACTGGTGATTGGTCAAAAGGAGCTCTCAGGAATCAATTGTCGCAATCTAAAACTGAAGAAGAGGATGAAGATGTGTATGGCGACTTTGAAGATTTGGAAACTGGGGAGAAGTACGAGACTCATCAGAATGATGATGCAAGCAAAAAGGAAGATGATGCAAGCCACAAGGAAGATGATGCTGCTAATGAGGAGCGGAAGATGAAAAAGCTAGCGCGCCGTGCAAAATTTGATGCTGAATATCCTTTTCAATTGAACTTTTTTCAATGTTGCTTTTTATATTCTTGCTTATTTTATGCGTCTTGGCTCCAGTCAGTCGTGGTACCCATGCTTCCTACTTTGGTTTCTGTTCGGATAAAGTTACTTGTGTAACCTTAACATGGATTTACATATGATGGCTCTGAATCATCAGAAGAGGAAACTGATACAAAAAATGGGGTAAAAAATGACAGAAGTCAAGCAAATGCCAGTGAATATTATGACAAGGTAGACATTGTTGCATTTATGTGGTCAGATAATAATCTCATATTAGGTTAAGCAGTAAATTATTCTTGGTTCTTGCAGTTGAAAGAAGAGATTGAACTCCAGAAACAAATGAATATAGCAGAACTCAATGATCTTGATGAGGCTACTCGATTGGAAATTGAGGGGTTTCGAACAGGGATGTATCTAAGGTTGGAGGTTCATGACGTTCCCTTTGAGATGGTTGAATATTTTGATCCCTGCCATCCGATTTTGGTTGGAGGAATTGGTCTTGGTGAGGAGAATGTTGGATACATGCAGGTTAGATGATGCTAAGATTATTGCTATTGTACTGTTGCAATGCTGAATAATAGTCTGCTCTCCTGTTATATATCAGGGTGTTTTATTGTTTTCAGCTACCTGTAGGTGTCCTTACTTTTTATGGTTATAGATTGGCAGATTTATAGAGTTTTAATTCTATGTAGGAAAGGTCTTGTGTTTTTTTTTTCTTCTCTCTTTTTGTTCTGTTTTTTTTTTCTTGGTTGCCTTGGCATTTCAGATCCTATGATGATAAAGTGTTACTGTTAAAAAGGGAAAAAGAAACTCAAATCTTCAGTGGTACTTTTCTTTCTTATTGGAAAAGTAGAAGAATATAGCACCCTATGTTTATTGAAATCTTAAAGCTAAGTGCAAGAAAAGCCTGTCGAGAGTTGTAAATGTAAATTAAACCCCCATCAAGCCAGGAACATTGGTGTTATTCACACAGATCGTGTTTAGACATTTCTACCTATTTTTCTTTGGTTTTAGGTTCGATGCTTATTAAAGCTCAAGTTTTTTGTAACCAATTAGCTATTTGCGACATATCCAGCTTATTTCGTTCAGTTGTTTATACTTAAGTTGAAGTTGGGCCTCTTGGCCTATTATCAATTGGTTTTAAACTGGATGTTAACAGATGGTAGTCGAATTTAGACCTTACATATTATCAAACAAGTAAAACTAAGATTTGGTTATCAAATCTTAGAATCTGATAAGACTTGGGGCAAACTACTTAAAATTCTTGATTCTGTTGTATAACAGTCTGGTAGGATATCTACATTTTATTCTGCTTAGACGAGTTTCTTTAGTCATTCCAATTGTCTCTGTAGTTCTTCGTTTGCAGAAAATATACGTATTCAAAGAGCTTTTTTCTTTTTCTTCCAGACAAGGCTAAAACGGCATAGATGGCACAAAAAAGTGCTGAAGACTAGAGATCCAATTATTGTGTCAATTGGATGGAGGCGTTACCAGACCACCCCTGTTTACGCCATTGAGGACCAGAATGGAAGGCATCGCATGCTCAAGTATACTCCGGAACATATGCATTGTCTTGCAATGTTTTGGGGCCCTCTTGCCCCGCCAAAGACTGGGGTGCTTGCAGTTCAGAATTTATCAAACAATCTGGTAAATTTTTTTTTTTTAATTTGAAATAATTTTCATGTTGAGATCTATTTCCTTGTGAAAAATATGGAGCAAGGATGATGATGAATATATGGATCTTGTTACATATTTTCTTCAATGGTATTTTGGTTTCGTAGTTCCTACATTGAGAAGAGTAGTTCAAGTACTTGAATTAATTAGACCTGTAAACAGAGGGTAAAGAGGATTTAAAGATTGAATATTATACCATTTATCCATTTTTTGGTGTAAGTAGATAAGTTATTCAATGGATAGCTACCTTGTCTTCTTTTACTAATCCTCAAAGTCATTTTGTTTGAAGTTTGGCATGTAAAACTGGCAAATGAGCCTTTTACGAGGGTCCTAGTGTTTGCTCAGTAGAGTGGAGTGTGGACAAATAAGAGGGATGGATGGAAAAGTGAAAAGAAAATTATTAACACTATTGTTTGGTGGGAGAGAAGTGAGGGGGAAGAAAATAGGAGAGATGCAAATTTTCTCTCATGATAACATAAAGTTGTTCCAAAGTGAAAAGATTAGAGAGAAAATAGGAGAGACGTGGTCAAATGTTGCATATTTACAAGATTGTCCATCTTTAAAATGGGAAAAAGAAATTGACCGTGTTATTTTAACTTACAGGGGTTTAGTGTTAAGATAATATCTTTTTCATTTTCTTCCCTTTTAAATTCAACCGTACATACCCTTGGATGACAAGACAATTTTCTTGGGTTTTCAAATTCTAGAGTTGATACGACTAAGAGCCCCTACATTTTAAATACTGGAAGTCTCTATATGTATGTAATTTCAGCAATTAGTTTTGTTGATATTGTTTGGAACCTTATGCATTTGAAACATCAGACTAAGAACAGCCTTTTAGAAAGCTTTGAAGAATTTTCTGATCTCATTGTAGATTTAGCTCTGTTAGATCTAACAGTTGCAGCCTGATATAATTTCCATTAAACCCTAGAAAGAAAAGTAATTTATAAGATCCCAACCTAAAACTTATTACTGAACCATCAAAATTACCTTGGGTACTCGAGTTTCTATTCTGGAGTCATAGAAGGATCCACAAACAAAATTCTCGGCTATTGAGTGACCGATGTACTTTTAAATCTAACACATATGCTGTTGGGATAGGAATGTTCAGGTTTTTGTTTTAAAGGATTTTCAGATATTTAGTCTTCCCAAGAAATGACCTTTTTGATGATCATATAGTGTTTAAATTTTATTTTTGATAATTATGCAACAGTGAATCAATCATTAAATAGCATGATTTGTAGACACCTTTGCTGAAATACAGTTATAGGGATGACTTGGTAAAGTTGGAGGCGTGGAGCCTTTTAGACATTTCCAAACCTTTTGTCGCTCTTTTGTTTTGTTGTTTTCCCTATTGTTTTCTCTTAGAATTTGTAGCCCCCTCTCCTCACATAGCTTTCATTCGGCATGCCAGGCATCATTTCGCATCATAGCAACAGGATATGTACTTGAGTCCAACCATGCAGCACGGATAGTGAAGAAAATTAAGCTGGTTGGTTACCCCTGTAAAATATTCAAGAAAACAGCCCTCATCAAGGACATGTTTACTTCAGATCTTGAAGTAGCTCGGTTTGAGGGTGCAGCAATTCGAACTGTCAGTGGGATCCGTGGGCAGGTGAAAAAGGTATGTTTCTTCATATGGAAGTTATGATTCACATGACCTTGTATTATATCTGTCAGTTTTATTATTTACTTTTGATTACTCATGGACGCCCTTTGCACTAGATTCTTTAATATATGATGAAAATAGTAAATGGCAGACAACCATGCCAGACCAAAACTAGTCTTATTTGAGACTGACTGCTCTAAGCATAAGTGGTGAAATGGGAATACATATTTAGCTGTCATAATCCTTCTCAGGAGCATGCTTAGGCAAAGTCCATAACTAAACCGGGTTCTTTCTGTCTTGAGACAATCCAAAAATATAATCTCTTTTGTGCTGTAAAGAAACAAGCTGAATGCTGATGGTGTTTCATCTTCTCAGGCTGCTAAGGAAGAGATAGGTAATAAACCCAAAAAGAAGGGAGGGCAAGCTAGGGAAGGAATTGCAAGGTGCACCTTTGAGGACCGGATTTTGATGAGTGACATAGTCTTTTTGCGTGCATGGACTCAAGTTGAAGTTCCCCAATTCTACAATCCATTAACTACTTCATTGCAACCTCGTCAAAAGACCTGGCAAGGAATGAAAACTGTGGCGGAATTGAGGAGGGAACACAATCTTCCTATTCCTGTTAATAAGGATTCGCTCTACAAGGTTTTTTCTTTTTTTTTCTTTTCTTTTATATTTTAATTATTATTTCTTTTATATTTTAATTATTATTTCTTTTAATATGAGCCTGGTGGTTTAAGGTGGCTATTGGGAGGTTGGGTTGTTTAGGTTTTAAAGTCATTCAAAGTCAGATTCCATCGAACTTATTCCACTGAAATTTTAGTTATTTGCAGCATCAGTTTGTCTTAAGTGGATCTATTCAAAGTCAGATTGGCACTAGCTGTATTTACAATGGCATTAGATAGCAATTGAGGTCATCTGCCCATTAGGGGCTGTTGGGTTTTTGAGTAGACAGACCATGGAGTAGGGTTGGCTTTTGAATGGATCGGGTGGGTCATCGAACAGCTTTTGCAAACACTATGGGTGATCCAATGAACCTTAGGTCTTCTAGAAACCTCCTGTGGTCCTATGCCACATCCCCAAAGACAATTTTGTTGCTTTATAACCTGTTTATGTAATTAATTTTATTTTGTTTGTATTTGTCTTTACAGCCGATTGAGAGAAAGCCAAGGAAGTTCAATCCTCTGGTCATTCCTAAGGCATTACAGGCAAATCTTCCATTTGCATCAAAGCCCAAGGACATACCTAGTCGGAAACGGCCGCTTCTTGAAGATAGAAGAGCTGTTGTCATGGAGCCTCATGAACGAAAAGTTCATGCTCTTGTTCAACATCTTCAATTAATTAGGAGCGACAAGGTTTGTGATTCTACATATTTTCAAATAAGCTATAATCTTTTTCAGATTAATTGTAGAGTTAGGTCCAGAGACAGGAACAGGTTGATGAGCTCTAGGGTTTGCATACTTGATTAAGAATCATAATTTATGTAGTTGCTCATGTTGAAAGTTTTTACATCAGCATCATCTTTGCAAATTTGCAGATGAAGAAGCGAAAGCTCAAGGAAGAGCAAAAAAGGAAACAACTCGAGGCACAGAGAGCTAAGGATGAGCAGGTCTTAAGAAAGCGCCGAAGAGAAGAGAGGCAGGAGAGATACAGGGAGCAGGACAAACTAAAGAAGAAAATCCGGAGGCATGCGGAATCCTGATGATTATTATGCAGGGCTGTTGTTCTTAGCATATATAATGGGAAATCAGGTCATTTCTATCGGCACTTGGAGACCACCACATTTGATCTTTATCAGTTTTCTTTCTGCTCATCGACGATGGATTTGGTGGTTCATTTTTTGAGGTTTATCTTCCCTCATCATCTCATAGCTTGCTGATAAATCCTGCAACTTCATTTAAGAAAGGTGGCTTGGCAGATAGTAGATTAACATAAGTTTGTAAGAGGCGAAATATTTGCAATGTAAGTGTAACTCCTTGGATGCTGCATGTGTGCTTACCAAATTTTGTCCAAAAATTTTGATGGTGGAAGGCTTGTTTAAGAAATTAATGCTGTCAGTGTCAACAATCTCTAAAGGGTTTTAATTAGTTGTTCACATACAAATGGTGTGCATCATTAGCAGAAGAGAAGAAAACAGGGCGAAGTTGCCTTGCCTTCGCTGTATATAGTCATAGTTTATAACATTATTTAATAGTAGTTTATTAGCTTTGGTGCCAATTAGAGTTGACAAAATGAAACACAACCCAGAAATCTGCCTTTGAAAACCTGAGCTCAAACTCGACTGAACCCTAAAACCCTAATCCAAAAATGAAATCCCATTCATGCTCACGAAGCATTTCGAAATTGGTATATATTTCTTATAAAATCTCAATAGGACCTAAGCTATCAGTGGCTCACTTGCTTGTAGCTTGCTCGATGGAGGGATATATAAGACGTCAACAACCTAAACCTTCCTTCTCTTCTGCCTGTTAAGATGTTGAAGGAATGTCACTCTAACCACAATAATTGCTCCAAGAAGTATGAAATAGATGAATGCCAACTCACTCTAAACAATATATATTTTTTTTTTGAGAGCACTCTAAACAATATTTTTTGTTTTTTGATTTCTGTTGTCAAAATCCTATTTTGGAAACAAAACAGGCGAAAACACGTTTGGTAAGATGTTTTCGTTTTCAGAAATTTTGGAAATAGAAATAATGTTTCAAAAGAAAATGAAACAAGATTTGTAATATAATTATGCATATCCATTTCCATGAAAAAATCGGATTTAGAGTTAATTATGACAAAAAAAATCTAGTTTACCCAAAAAAGGCTGTTACTTCACAACCTACTTAATTCCTTGGGCTTTAATCCTCTAAAAATGATAAGAAAGCTTTGGGCTATAATTGACCTGGTTCACGTTGGACTTCCAGATACTAAAACCATTCCTAAAACCAACCCCAAACCTGAACTCAAGACTCAAGACCCAAATCACTGCTCCAACTTTCTCTTCCTCCGACAAGGGGTTTAACCGTAGGGGTTTAACCGTAGGGGTTTCCAACGTTATTTTCTTTGCTTTTCGTTTTTCTTGCTTCAGCAATCAGATTCAGGTATGCTTTCAAGATCTGATTTTTATTTTTTTAAGCTTTCAGATTAGTTTCATGGGTTGCGATTATTTCAGAAGGTGTTTGGTAAAGTTTTCTTCAATGGGTTTTGATTATCTTGTTCAGCTCAAGTGTGTAAAACTAAATTTTCTTCAATGGGTTCTTTTGATCTACCATTGAATTTGTTAATCTGGGTTGCTTTGTTTAAATATGTTTTGATGCTTCAGATGAATCTATGATTGTTCACTATAATCTTTAACTTTCAGAATCTGTTTCTTTTGTCTGGTTTAGTTTCTTTAAACTAATTAAAGAAGAAAATTTCATTTTTGGCTTTTACAATCTTGTTAATGGTTGATTCCCTCTCTCCATTAATCAAAGTTGCTTAATTTGAAATTGTCTTGCTTTCGCTAGTGGATATTCTTGATATGTACTATTCCAATCAATATTGATAGTACATAACTGCATAATAAGAAATGGAGGTTTCTTCCATTAGTACATACTCCATTGTTGCTTCCATCTCCATTCATCAAAGTTCTTTAAAATTTCTGATATCTGAAATCTGATACAGGAAAAAAGGTAGAGAAATGGAAGAACTGAGATCAGCTATGGAGGAGCACATGGAAGTAATGGCAGATCTAGTTCAGAAGCTCTCCTCGGAGCTCCGTTCGGGCCTCCGACCTGCATACGATAACTTCATTGGGTTCTTCCACGCCATCGACTGGAAGGTTTTCTTCTCTCTTTAGCTCTCTTCATTTTCTGTTTGCTAAACTGAGGTAAACTTTATGAGGGTGGTCTATAGTACTTAGTATTGGTTTAAGAAATAAATTTGAGAGGAAATCGGGTGCAAATTTTCTATTTTTAGACATACAAGTAAAAGAAAAAAAGCAGATTATTTCTTATGTGTTTCCTTTCGAAGTATGTAATTTGACCAGTTAGAATTAATTTGTTCTTGTCAATTTTTAGGGTATTGATTCACTGTATACCACTTAGCCTGAAGAATTGATAATTGATTGGACAATGTTAATTGCATTGTGCCCTGAATTTTATTTAAACTGATAATGGAACAATGCTGAACCCTGAACCCAAATTTAACTTGACATAATGTCTTATTCTGGTTATTTACCTGATCTCTGCTTGTAAAGTTAGTTTCTCGCAGCTCAAATTTGTTGTGGATATGTGGTTCGTAAATTAAAAATGTGGTATATGGTTAATGAGGTTCTTAATCTACAATTTAATAGTTCAGTGCAGCTATTCCTAAGTGAAATCTAGATTTTATGCATGGTTGTTAGTAATGGAAAGTTGGAAACTATTCAAATCAGATGCAATAAATATATTCTTTTTGATGACTTGTTGTTTAGCATCAAGGCTTAGACATATTCCTTATAATATTCTATATGACAGCATCGTTATTATGTTCTTCACCTGTTTAAATTTGAAGGGTGGGGTGGTACTGGAGTGCTAATTTAGCTTGATGTCGGTTGAGTTCTTAAACCCGCCATCTCTTATTGAAAACAAGCCACTAACCTGCTTTTTCCCCTTTTTGGCAGGAACCCTGGTTGATTTGCTTACTAGCATTCCATACTGTCTTACTAATAATAACAATTTTCTCAAGGAAGAATACAAACTTCCAGATGTGTTTGTTCCTTCTGGCATGTAAGTTCCTCTGTGTTATTTGCAGCAATCATCAATTTATAAGTATATAGTCTCCTCCTGTTCAGAGTGAGTTTGTGCGTTAATCATAACGATAATTTGCTTTATTGAAGTGCAAAGATTCATGCATAAACTGTTCTCTTGTGGTTTGAAAGATTAATGACATAGATTGTTGTGGAAAAAGGGTTCTTTCATTTTAGAGTTGGCCTAGATATCAGGGCCCTGTTTCACATCTGGAAATTCTGTCAATCATTCCTCAGCTAGTTGGTGATCGAGCTTCCTAGCTTTGAGAGGATAACAATTTAATGGATGATATTTATCAAAGAACATTTAATAGTTTTCTAATAATAACAGTAGATGACTTGAAGGGGATAGGATAGGATCCATTGTTCATCTTTCTGTCTTTATTATTGTTCTTCAACACAACCCGTGTTCATCTTCATATGTAATGGTGATTATGTTATACTTTGTTTCATGTCTGCTCCTAACCTCTTAAGCCTAACCTTCATAATAGGCTATGTAGATTTGAGACGTAAAGTAGCAATCTTCCAAAAAAGGGTGTTTTATTATCGCCTAGGATGTCTAGTCCTTGACTTCAAGCAAGAGATCCAAGAAAAATGACTTAAAATTGGCAAAAATTTTGTATAAAAGTTTCTATAGTTAAGCCATTCATAGAGTCAATAAAAGTAGAAAGCAGAGTTGGAACTTGGTAAATCAAAATCAACCTTCCCTGTGATGTGCTCATGAATATAGAAGGGTTTAACAAAAATCTTTATGGCAGCCTTGGAGTCAATAAGTTAGATAAACTGCTTAAACTTTGGAATAAATATCATCTTGCTGTTAAAGTGGGCACAGGAGAAAGGATTGATGTCATCATTATTCATTCCTGTTCTGCTGCCGCTCCACGTTTATTTAAGTCTTGTATTTCGTTAAGAAATCCTACCAAATGGGACTTACCTGAGTAATCTGACTAACCCCAAGTAATTTAATATTAAAATTTAAAGCTAGCCCTTTCAAGCATTCGAAAATGGTTAGCAGGATCAAAATGCATATCTGCAGTCTGCACAAAGTATTAGTAGAACTTGTCTTACATGCATTTGAAAAATAAGCATTGAAGTTGAGTTGATTTCAAATATATTATTTAAATTTGTAGCTCATATCATATGCATGAGATGTGTTGCAGTGGCTGGTGTATATCTTGCTGAGACGGTCAATAAATTCCTTGGAGACAATTGGAAGAGGTTTGCAACCCAAAATTATTTTGATCCAAGTGGACTGTTCTTATCAGTTCTGTGGTCTGGACCTCTTCTAGCTATTGCAATCATCATCTTGGTAAGTGTTGAAGAAACTTTGTATCTCTTTGTGACTTTGATCATCTGGATCTCATCTGTTTTTTAGACTTATTATCACCCTTTTCCTAATCTGAGTGTCCTGCCTCTTTGTGCAGATAAACACCCTGTTTTCCATGTGTTACCTAATAGTTAGGTGGAAAAGGGCAGAGCTCAGACACCGTGCAAGGGTTGCTCGTAACAAGCAAGATTGAAATTGCCTTGTGCTGCACTATAGCCTCCTCTCCTCTGGCTGAATAGGCGTGTGCAGTAGCTGTTAGCCTCATATTTATAGTATTTTTGACGCATTTTGTTTTCTATCCGGAGTTGTTTTATAGTATAATTTCTTGTTCTTTAACTTCACATATCTATAGTTTTCACCTTGCAAAATGCAAATGCAACCCTTGAGGATTTGTTAGGGGGGTTGCAAGAGAAGAGAAAATTTCAATTTCAATTTCAATAATTTGGTGTAAATTCTTAGATGGCTAGGCTACGTGCTCTAGCTGTGTGTACCATTCAAATTCCAGTAAAATGTTCAGTTTGGCCTTCAAAAAGAAATTTGGCACAATACACATTGGGTTTCCTCGTAATAATTTAGAGCTAAATAAATAATTGCTTATTTTCATCTTGTAAAATCAAATCTAATCTAATAGTAATATTGTTGCATTTGCTGAAAACCCTTTCTCATCAACCATTTCATTTCATCCTTTCCTTTGTAAAGTCAGAAAAAGGAAAGTCAGATATATCTCATCAAAGAGTATGAATCATTGCTTCATAGTATTTCATTTTTTAGATATAAATATCTCATGAAAGAGTTTAATATATAAATAAATATAACATTAGAATAGAAGGCCCAAAAAGCTCGGCCCAACTTTAACATACATCTTTTTCTTTCTTGGGCCATTACCCATCCATTATCATTTTCTCAAGTTCTTTTTTAGATTTTCTATATAATTAACTTTTTAGAGGTCTGAAGTTGTAAGTAAGAGTAGAAATTCTAGGGGAAAAAAAATTCCGCAAAGAGAAAGCGAAGAAGATGGATCCACAGCTAGTCGAAGTGTCGCAGCAATTCGAGCGATTCAAAGCTGCATTTGTCAGGAAAGACTACGATACCTGCTCCAATCTTCTTTCCCAACTCAAGGTTTTTTTATCTCTTCCTTTTCTCGAAGGTTTTATTTCGTTAGGATCTAGCTGGCGCCGTTATCAATTGGCCATCCTTGAGCTTGAAATTGGATCGATATGATGGATTAAAGTTGATAGAATTAGTGGAGCTAGAAGAAGGCAAACTTTTCCTTTTGTTTTTTTTTTCTCGTTGCTCTTCTGGGCAAAATTTTGCTTTTGTTTTTTTTTGTTTTTTTTTCTTTCTCGTTGCTTTTCTGACCTGGGTTGCCTAGAGTCTATCCCCTCCCCTCTTGAGCCGTGATGGATGGCCTTTTTGATCTCATCCGTATTCCGGTCGAAGAAAGAAGGTTTCACCGATAAGGATCAGAATCAGAAAACGGCCTGGATGTGTCCATTATCTTCGGCACTCCTGTCTTATGCCTTTAACCCTTTCCCTTGGCCCGAGGATCCATACGTACCTTAGTGGGATTTTCTATAGTAGTGTCAGTTATACATTTATTTGTTAGTTTTCAGAAGTTTTGATATCGAAGTGCAGCTTGAGTAATCTGGGTTTATTGTTGCAGGTGTCGCTGACAAAGTTCAGGAGCCTTCCTCCGTTGTTCGAGAATACACCAAATGCCAATAATGAATTGCTTTTAGCAAGTAATTCTTTTTGACAAATTTGATTTTATGCTTCTTATTATTTGTATTTGTCTGTTGGTACATCTTTATTTAAAATACAAAGTTTTGCATATTTTGAAGGATGTTATATCCTGTAAACATATTAAGTTTTGCATATTTTGAAGGATGTTATATCCTGTAAACATATTAGTTAAAGGTTCATGCACACAAAATACTAATATAACCTGGTTTTAGAAATACGGTATTAAAATACTTTGTGAGTTTGCATCTCAAATATCATATGAAAAATGCAAGTACTTAATTTTGTTTGCTTCTGTTTTGGGATCACAAAGACTATGTTAGGAATATAGCTGTTGTTAGCAATCAGAGTGTGTCCTGCTTGCTCCATGAAAGTTGTTTGTAGCAATATGAATGAAGATGTAAATTTAAGTCTCTTCTTGCTTGAAGATTATAAGTCATCAGTGTTCTTTTCACAGTTGTTTATTTCATTTCTTTCTGGCAATTTCAGGGGAAATTTATGAGCATGCAGTTGTCCTAAGTGTGAAGATTGAGGATCAAGATGCCTTTGAAAGGGATTTCTTCCAGTTGAAGCCCTATTATACAGATGCGGGGTTAGTTATTTTTTCATTCAAAGCTATGCTTCAAGTTTGGAAGTTTGCCTTCTCACCTTGTGTAGCTATTGCCGTGTAGGATAGATGAATATAGAAGATGTACATTTTATAAAGCTCTGCTTAACGATTCATTAATGATGGATAGCAATTTATGTAGGTAGAAACTTCAAGTGAATGGAGTTTTGTGCGCCTATATGTAAATCACAGCTTAGCATTTAATGATCAATCTCCTATTGTTTTGGTTTGCTTAGTCTTTTAATAGTTATATATAGGAAATAAAAGTGTCATATGACCTTGTTGGTACCTTGAATTTGTTAATTTTGTTCTATCTTTCACTCCATGTCATATCTGCATTCATATGTTCTTTTTCCTTTTAGTTTTCATAAGTGATACTGATATTTTGCTTTTCTTTCAATGGAGCAGTAATCGCCTTCCACCATCCCCACAAGAGTATCCAATTTTGGGTCTTAATCTCTTGAGGCTTCTTGTCCAGAACAGGATTGCTGAGTTCCACACTGAACTGGAGCTGCTTTCAGCTACTGCTTTGGAGGATCGTTGCATTAAACATGCTGTGGAGCTTGAGCAATCATTTATGGAAGGGGCTTACAACCGTGTGTTGAGTGCTAGACAGACTGCACCTCATGAAACCTATGTTTATTTCATGGATCTCTTGGCAAAAACAGTGAGGCAAGCACACTTTGATTATAGTTTGGGGATTGGAAAATCAAATATACATGATTAAGTTTTGGTTGTATGTCCAATTTTTTGGAACCTGATTTTTTTTAATTACTTATAATATCATTGCTGATATTACTGCCTGTTTCGACACCTGAGTGTTTCGTGCTCATTAGTTCATATATAACTTGTCACTTTCAGGGATGAAATAGCTGGATGCAGTGAGAAGGCATATGACTATCTTTCAATTAATGATACCCGACAGATGTTACTGTTCTCCTCTGATCAAGAACTTTTGGAATACATCAAAGATGTAAGTATCTGTCTGTCTGTCTGATAACCATTAAACAAAAATTCATCAGTTTTTTGCATACAAACTTGGACTTTTTCCCTTGATTGCAGGAGCATCCTGAGTGGGAGGTTAAGAATGGATCTGTGTATTTCCAGAAGGCAAAAGAATCTGCACCATGTAAGGAGATTCCATCGCTTCAATTGATCAACCAAACTCTTAGTTATGCAAGGGAGTTGGAGCGGATTGTTTGAGGAAGTCACTGTGCCTTTTCTCTGCTTTTGACACTCGTATTATTTTTACATCAGTTCTGTTGTGGATTTAATTTCTACATTGCTGTATTAAACTCAAAGTTGTTTTGATTTCATATCTCAAATGATTTAGTGGCACCAAATTTCTTTCCAGCTGGTTGTTTGTTTGCTGTTATTTACATTATGAAATATTTAGTTCAGTTCATAATAACCAAACCAATGAAGGAAAGAAATAATGAATGGGGTCAATATTATCGATAGTTGAAGTGGGAAAAACAAGGCAGCTCTTTGAATTTTGATGTCAGTGATCACTAATTGTCTCTCTCATGTGCTTAACGTGTTTGTTCATTTGCTACCAACGTCTTATTATCATTCATAATATATTTGTTTTAAGTAGTGGGATATGTTTGACAAAATACAACCACATCTTCAACTTTCTTTTGCCTTGCTCCAAATCACGCCGCTTCCATTCCACCTCCAACTTAACATCATATTTTGTGGACTCCTCAAACTTCAGGTCTCTTTCTTTTTGCAGCTGCCTTTGGAGTTCACGCATTTCTCTTTGCATTCTTTTTCAATCAATTTTGCAGAGTTCATCTATTACAAAGAAAGGGATTTATTTATAATGAGTAATTCTCATGCAAAGCAAAATAATTAGCGTTAAAAGTAAAGATATTTCCTTTAAAGAATTTTTTTATTTTTCTCTTGGGGATGAGGTGGGATGACAAAGTGAGACATTTCATTCAGCATGCACAAAGCAGAGAACAAAGGCTTTTTTACTCGATTTCAGAGCAAGAGCACAAAAGGGGAAGGAGCTATCTACCCAACTACCAACCTGTTTGCTTTGACATCTTTTAAAGAGCCTGTGAAAACAGCCAAGGATATCAAGAATTAGTCATCCTTGTCTTAAACTTCAATGAACTTGTTTTCCCGTGACTTCGCTAACTTCAAATTAAATAATCTTGAATACTCATATAAAAAATTAATTAACTTTCCTCCTTGAAGCAGTCATTGGAACTTAAGGCATTCCTTTGTTAATGATACATTATTTGGGATCCCTTGTTAGGTATTTGGTTTTCCTTAACAACCTGCACACATTGTCAATATAGCTGCCATTGAATGAAACATATTTTGCCAAACTCATATAAATGCATCTATGAATCATAAATTTGAAAATAGCAAAATATCTCCGTTTCAAGAAACTGACTTGTGTTAAGAAATTAAGATTATCCCTACCACATTTTCAAACTAATATTGATATCAACCCTAAATTAAGAGCATAGTCCACTCAAATCATATGTGATGAACTTCATGGGAAAATTAATTTGAAAAGTTTGATCTAAATTTGCCTAAAAAAGTCTGAAAATGGTGAAGAAGTGAACTATACCTGCCAGCTTCCAAATGATCTCTGTATCTGTCTTTCAAAAGTGTCGGTTCATTGCAGGCAGACTTAGAGATAAATGGTCAACATCAATAGTTAAATTAGGTCATATTATGAAAATGGCTGAATCTTTAAATCACTATATTAATTTATAGGCAACCCAATATTAATACCCAATTCCAAGCTTTAAACACTCAAGTCAGGAACACTAAAAGGAATGATTAACACACATTGATGGAAAGAAAACGGTTAGTCCTAAATCAAAGGAAAAGTAAATCTTGTTAAAAAATGGTTAGTCCACTTATGAACCGCATTAAAAAAAAGGTAGAAAGATAAAGAGATAGGGATACCTGACTTTACTCTCTTGAATGAAAAGATGCAATCCATGATACCTTTCCATCTTGAAGCCAAGCCAACACAAATCATCCCAAAATTAGTTATAAATCGAGCTAGTTAGAAATCAGTGATAAGGAACAAAAAGCAAACAACATTCTAACATGCTTTTGTGGCTGTAAAAGCAACAAAAAGGAAAAATTAAGCAAGAAAGGAAACCTGAGAAAGAGCTAAGAGAAACACAAACAATCGTCACATATTAAACAACCAAGAATCCATGTAGTTGAGCTATGAAAATAAATACAAAAATGAAAGTTTCTTGGGCAATATCACATTTACTAAAATCTAGCTGATGACAACTGCCTTACATAATTTAAAAAAAGACCCCTAGAGGGGTGCAAGCAAAAAATCAGAAAATTAAATGTGCATGTCTCACCAAAAAGAAAAAAAAAAGTTTTAGTACCTCAATGACATGTATCTAGATATCATTAAAACCAATATATATGAATATCATTAAAACCAATAAAACTTGTTGCCTTTCAAATATATATATATATATTAAACCAATCAAAAATACAGGCATGTTTTAAGAAACAATGCAATGATAACAAAGGAGAAACACCAAGAATAGATCTCAATTGCTTTAACATTAGCAGAAATACTAAGAAATATCATGAATTTCATTATAATTTGACCCAAGGGCCAAGAGTCTCTTTGCTTATAAATATAACCAATTTCTACACCCATAATTATTTAATTCAACATAAAAGTTTAATTACAGCAAAGAAACTCTTGTAAATCAATCGAGAGCCTAAATATAGTTAAGACATCCACAAAAATTCAAGGACCATAAGGAATTTCACAAAGATTCAAGTTAAATATGACAATTAAAGGGAATATTTTCACAATATAAATACCTTTGCTCAGCCTTGCTTGCCATGATTTATGACTTGATGTAAGAAAATCCAACTCCTACCAAATAAAAAATTAGGAATTGAAAGCGGTCAGAGTCTTCAATTTGTTAAAAATACTCACTTTCAAATCGGCCATATAAATTCAATCCAATTTGCAGACATTCATACATCTTTTTCTTGGCACAACAATTAATTCAAATAAAGCATTATTACCATTTCTGAGAAGACACCAAATCATTTGGAGCCTCAATTTCTTCTTTTGAAAGCCCCGTTATCTCACCAAATCTTTGACATGCAAACCAATTAAGCCTACATAAAAGTAGAGAGAATTAAGGAGGAGGAGAAAACATCACTCTTAGAAATCACATATTAGATAGAGCATAATCAGTGCAGCAGACACGCAAAGAATGTGGACAGCAACCAGCACAGACATTTCATCGAACACCATGCATACAAGAATCTGGAACCACAAAGATAGCCAAGAAGTAAAAAGAAGACTAATAATGAATAATGCAAACAATAAAATGGTGAAAAGCACATCCAAACCCAACCACAAATACACCAACAGGGAATGGAAAAGAACTGCGAAAGTAAAATCATTTACAAAAAAACATTCAAAGTCTAACCTTTCTAGCAGAAGTAGTCGACATGGTCGGACCCAGGCGGCTCCGCCTCGGACGAACCCTCTTTCTAGCGTCGGAGGGGTGCTCTTCTCTCACCTCTCATCTCGGACTCTGATGGGAGGAAAACCAACGAAAAAAACAAACAAACAGAGACAGAGATTGTGGAGAGGGAGAAAGAAGAAAGAAAAGAGCATTAAACATTCATACATCTTTTTCTTGGCACAACAATTAATTCAAATAAAGCATTATTACCGTTTCTGAGAAGACACCAAATCATTTGGAGCCTCAAATAGACAAAATACAACCACATCTTCAACTTTCTTTTGCCTTGCCTCCAAATCACGCCGCTTCCATTCCACCTCATTTGAAGTATCCAACTAAAATTAAGCATGTACATGACAATTCTACACTAATCCAACAAAACAAAGCACTAATTAAGCAAGCTAAAAACTAAATTAACCAACCTCTATAAATACTCTATAAATACTAAGGGAGACAAAAAAAAAAAAAGAAGACATGACATGATGAGGTAAAAAAGACCCTATTTTCATGGCTATTTTACTATGTTTTTTGTTTTATTTATGCTTAAATATATGTTATTTTGATATATTTGTGTTTTGAGTTTTAAGTGATGTGAAATTGAGAATTTATTGTTTTTCACTATTTTTGGAGATATTTTGATGACTTTTTACACAGATTTGAGCAAAGCAATTTTGAGTATAGATTTGGAAGATTCGAAGTTCGTGTTTGAAGACTAATTGAAGATAATTTGAAGATTTGAAGACTTTGAAAAATTATCTCAAGAGCAAGAATTGAAGATTGGAGCTTACATTGCGAAGGATTGAAGATAAGCCATAGATAAGCCTTTAAGCTAAGGAATTTTAGATATTTTATATGGGAAAATACTCAGCCCATATAAGCCCATAATTGGAGTTAAAATCCCAATTAATGCCGCCTATATCCAAGGAAATATCCAATTCCCGCTTATTCCCGCTTCTAGTCCTAACAGGGTTAGGATTCAGCGCAGTTTTGGTAGAAAAATCATAACTTTCTACTCAAACCTCCGTTTTAGGCCCATGAGTACTCGTTGGAATGCTAACTCCGAGATCTACAACTTTACTTCGAAGTCCAAGACCAGTTCTGCCGTTTTCAAGCCCAAAATCTCTGTCGAAGTCCCTGCACGAATCTAGAATTTTTCAGGATCCTATTTTGACTAGGATTTTGGTTCTAGGAAGACTTTTAAGCTAAAGCGGAGTCTAAGTTAGCTTCTGAACCGTCCTAGACATCTTTCCTACTTAGAATTGGAAATCCTAGGGTTATTTCCACTATAAATAGCCACCCCCTGTAACACATACCCACAATACCTTCACACATATAATTTTCTCTTCATCTATTTTTTCTTCTAGTTTTTAGGCAAGGATGCCGCCACCCTCTCTAGCCATAGGGAGGTGCGGCATACCTAGGTTATTTTGCAAGGAGATTCCGCCCCTCCATAGTATTGTAAGTTTTCTTATGCCTCTCATGGATTTTCCTAAATCCATGAGTAGCTAAATTCTTAATACTTCTAATCCTTTGGTGAATTCAATCAATTGATATGGTGAGATTTTTGTGCTTATAATTTGGTATTTTATTTTTGATAGATAGCATGTTAAATCCTGTTTTATTCCATGATCTTGATTTTTATTGATTTATGCGGCCGATAAAGAAATAATTTGAGAGATCTATTGCTAAGTCAGACGGAATTGTTAACCCACGAGTCTGATTGTTTGGTAGCGAATTGTTGACGACTAACCCTCGCTTCAATGGATTTTGCATGCCAGTGATCGGATTTTATCTGATTGTTGTATGGTTTTACTTGTTAAGCATGTGTGAAAGAGCTAATTAAATAGTTAAACTTAATGCTTTGTTTCTTGGTGAATCTTTAAGGCTTAACCCGGTAATTGATTTGTTAAGATAATGAAAGGGATAATTTAAGTCTTAACCGATAATCTTATCTAAATAGCATGTTAGGGTTTTCCCTAGGTCAGTTATCATCAAGGATTTAATACTAAATTCATCTTTTAAATCAAGGACCCATTATCAATTTGATTATTTTCTACCATTGGAGAAGAAGTATGCTTTTTAATTATTGCTTTCTTTCTTATTTGCCATAGATCTAGATTTAATTTACTTTGCTTTGTTTCTAGTATAATTGCTTTCTTTTTAATTGTTATTCTTAAACCTCTGTTTTTACATATTGTTTTTGAGAGATTTTTAAGGATTGTATCTTCGGATAAAGTCTATCGACCTTCTTTGTGGGATCGACCCCTACTTACCCTATACTTAGTTAGGATTTTGTGGGGATTATTTTTATGATTGCTGATGATCGATCACATGACAAACCCTAAGTGAGATGAAGCATTGTCTCCTATGACATGAAACCCAAACCCTAACAAACAATACAAACCCTAAGTGAGATAAAAGAAACCCTCAAAAAACACATTAAACCCTAGGTGAGATAAAAAGGAAAAACATGAACAACCATATTCACCCTTTCCAACTACATCAAATTACATGAAAACCAATGGTGGAGGGCAAAAAAGAATTGGAATGCCCAAATTATCCTTAAGTCTCATATTGGATGCCCAAATTACCCTTAAGCCTTATATGAAATAACAAAGAAACCAATGACAAAAAGACCAGAAAACCATGCAAATAGTACCCCAATTGAATGTGGTGAGAGTCCTTATTGGTTTTTTGGCCACACTTCAATTATTATTGTTTGTTATATATGTGAGAAAAAAAAGTTTTTATCATCATGATTCGTGAAGTCTGCTATTGCCATTTTTGTGGATTTTGTATTAAGAAAACAAGAATTTTGCATGGAAGCTAAGAGGGAGAATGAACAGTTAACAGCACATGGAAACCCCCCATGAGTGTGACAATATGTCAAACATAAAGAAATTTTCTTCAATTAAGACAAGACACCTGTCCTTCAGCATGTTATGTTGGATAACCTTTGCATGCACTTGTCTAAACACAAAAACAAAAACAAATTCAGTAAATCCATCTTTCTGCAGTTACAACAAACCAAATTTTAAATTATAAAATATTATATCAATCCCTTCTTTTTTTTTGTTATTGAATGTAACCAAAGGAAAAATTAAAAGAGTCCATCAAATATACTTCTATTCCTTGAGGATCCCTTCAAAAGTGAGCTCCACTAGAAAGATAATAGTTACACGAACAAAATCATTATTGTTTATATGTCATTTCATGAACTGTAATAAAGCCAAACATGAAAGAAGAAAATTCAGGCTGCATAAAAAAAATGGTTGTTTTATAACACTAAAAAAACATAAATAATTTTAGGAAAACTATCTCATGACCCTTATACATTAATCATTCATTTTTATAGTAAGAAACAACAAAAATATATATTAGATTAGACTGATTTTCATCGTATCAGTCATCTTGACCAGCACAAATAGGAAAACAATCAAATTATCATCTCTAACACATCTATATCAACACTTAAGAGCTTTGCTAAGTAGAAATACACAGATATAAATACATTAATATAAAAATATTTTACATAAGTTTCATTAAAGAAGCATGACTTGCTTCTAACAACAACTATATAGAGGAGTCTAAAACAAAAAAGCAGGACTTCTTCCCTGGAAAATACAGCCAGGATATTTACACAGCTGATTAATTCCAGATCATTGCTCCAACAACAAAAAAACAACTGAGGGAAATAAACACCAACTTCAACCACGCACAACTCTTTCAAAATTCGCCCACATCTATCATTCATTTGACTTGAGCCCTTGAACAACCTCTTACCACTGACAAAAATAACAATCATCAATTAAATCAATGATTGAATAACATTCAAAGATATATTCAAATTAAAAGTACCTGAGACTGCGCCAAGTAACAAAACAAAAAAAGGTCATCATAAAACCATCAACAAAAACAAAATAAAAAATACATAATAATGACTGAGAATAAGGGAAGTTCAATCTGGCTCACCATCTTTTGAATTTCTTG
Source organism: Corchorus olitorius (assembly GCA_001974825.2). Taxonomy (NCBI): domain Eukaryota; kingdom Viridiplantae; phylum Streptophyta; class Magnoliopsida; order Malvales; family Malvaceae; genus Corchorus; species Corchorus olitorius. The sequence continues at coordinate 20,782 of AWUE01022598.1, read as the reverse complement.
TTGTTAGAAGATTCTTCAGAGAAAAGATCAGTTGGAACACATGAAATATCCAGCGAAGTATCAGATTTGGTCTTACAACCAACAATTCCCTCATCTAAAATTGATGATTCAGATTCATCTTCTGCTTGACAGGATACCTTCTCAGTACTTTTAGCCATCTCCATCTCAACAACATTAGTGGGCTGAGAACTTTCTCCAATCTTACCCTTCTCCGATCACCAATTATGTTAACATCCACAACATCCTCTTCGGTCTCAACAGGACTGATTTTATACACCTTATAATTTCGTGATCCTCTTTACAAAGACTGATCAGTGACTCCAAGAAAAAACACACACTCTTTCCCACAAACATCTTTTGCAGCAGAAGGCAATCTAGTCTCATGAACACCAGGCTCAGACACTGCTGTCCTAATGTCAACTCCAATTAAACGCTCAGCAACACCACCATACATTGCAACTTCAATGCTTGCTGTCTCATTCTCAATGAACATTCAATTGCATCCTGACATCACCAAAAACATTCCGTTTGAAATCTCAATTAACAACAAAACTGGAAAAAATTAGCAGAACAAAAGAAAGTTTTAACAACTCACACAAACTTAGGAGTCACAACACCATCTTTAAAGCAACTGAATATATTATTCTTTGGAAGCAACCTCGCTCCACACTTAGGACAGGCACGAAAATGCCAACCATTGTTGGTATTGATACGTGCTACCTTACCCTCCACTCTGTGTTTCTTACCCTAAACAACAAAATAAGATTAGGCCATCCTCATAGGGGAAAAAGCAAACTAACAATACATTCAAGAAAAGAACAATGCTCAAAACAACAAACACTAACCTTTAATTCCTCATTAGTAAAGTAAAATAAACGATCAACAACAACAGTCTTTGCTTCCAATATTCCCTGACTATTCCCAGTTTCTTCAGCACTAATAAACTCCAGAGGAGATTAATCATCTATATACCTGAAAAAAAAGGAGGCAAGACCAGAGAAACATCATCCAAAAGAATATTAAATTTAAAAGAAAAAGACAAAAAAAAAAAACATTTTCATACTTTCTCCTGACAAGGTCAATATCAGGAATCTCAAGCTCAAAATAGACCTTTGTTACAGAACATGTCCAAAGATATTTAGTTCCTGTCAGATTCAACTCCTACTTAGGAATGATTTCTTTGGATTCGTGTATATAGCCATAATTTGTTTTCTCTTTTAATACTTACATATATATATATATACACGGAACGGAAGTGCATGAACCTGACACCCCTTTTTGCCCGTATCCTTTAGTTTACAATTAAGTTATTCCTTAATGTGCACGTAGGGGCATTTTGGTCATTTTTGGTTCACTGTTAGATTAGGATAGCAAATTCATTTTTGGACATTATGGTAAAATACTGAGCATCTTCCTAGGTTAATCCTAACTCGATTGCATTAGAAAAATCCAGAAATATTTTTTAGTAATTTAGCATTAGTGCTTTAGTCATTTATTTATAGTAATATGAAATCATTTTGGAGATTCAATTGGGTTCATATTAATTGGACTACCTCACAGCACAAACACCTCAAAAGTAGAATTTGCATGTTCCTGATCTAATTTCATTGTTCATCATTGTTAAAAAAGAAAAAAATGAAAATGAAAATTGGAAAAATCACAAAAACGTCCTTATTCATGCACTTGTGTTTCACCATATTTACATTTTCTTTTCCTTTCATGCTGAAAAATAATAACACAAAAACAAAGAAAAAGAGTTTTCATTTCATTTGGGTCATATAGTAGTTCATTTGGGTCGTATAGTAGTATAAGTCTCATGGGTCAGATTCCTCATTTGCTTTGGACCAAGGCCATTGGGTCCTAACTTTGGGTTTGATCGAGCTAAAATTAGCCCTATTTTTATGATCATTTTCCTATGTTTTTTACTATTTTTATGTGGAATTTAACCCTATTTTGTAAGTATTTGTGTTTTTAGGTCTTGAAGAGAAGAAAAGTGGAAACTTGTTGTTTTTCACTATTTTTGGAGCTAAATTGATGACTTTTCACACAAATATGGACTAGCAATTTGGATTAAAGATTTGGAGATTCGAAATTCATGTTTGAAGACTTATCGAAGATAATTTGAAGAATTGAAGACTATTGAAGAATATTGAAGAATTATTTCAAGAAGCAAGAATTGAAGATTGGAGCTTTAATTGAAAAGGATTGAAGACAAGTCATGAAGAAGCCCGGAAGCTATGGAATTTTGGATATTTTATATGGGATAATACTCAGCCCATATAAGCCCATAATTGGAGTTAAAATCCCAATTAATGCTACGCAATCCAAGGTAAATAACCAGTTCCCGCTAAATCCCAATACTAGTCCTAACAGAATTAGGATTCACCGTAGTCTCGGTAAAAAGACCATAACTTTCTACTCAGACCTCTGTTTTAGGCCTGTGAGTAGGCATTGGAAAGCTAACTTCGAGATCTACAACTTTCCTTTGAAGTCCAAGACCCAGTTCTGCAATCTTCAAGCCCAAAATTGCCGTTGAAATTCCTGCACGAATCCAGAAAATTCTAGGATCCTATTTTGACTTGGATTTCACTTTAGGAAGACTTTTAATCCAACTTGAAGACCAAGTCAGCCTCTAAACCGTCTTAGACTCCTATCCTACTTAAAATTGGAGTTTCTAGGGTTATTTCCACTATAAATAGCCACCCTATGTAACACAAATCACATACACAATATCTAGATAATTTTCTCTTCTTCTTTTTCTCTTCTAGTTCTAGTTTTTCTTCTAGTTTTAGGGCTAGGGTGTCACACCCTCTCTTTGCATAGAGAGGGGTGGCAACCCTAGGTTATTCAAGAGGAGGATTTCCCCTTCAAGTTCTGTAAATTTTCTTCTTATTCTTTGGATGCTCACTCAATTCATGAGCGAGTAATCCTTTTCTTTTCTCCAATGTAGAATTTAATTGATCTCTTGACTTATATCATGGTGAGATTTTGTGCTTTTATATGAAAATTGTTAGGGTATTTCTCAATTCTCTGCATGAATTCTATGTTAACTTGTTTTGATGGATTGTAGTCGACACTATCTTGATAAATTGAGTTTGCATTAGCTAAATTAAATCTAGGACGATCCATCCAGATTTAATTGTTTGGTAGCAATTGGAAGAGAACGATCCATTCCTTCCAAGAGATTAAGAATCAATAGATAATTAATTGTTTGTTGTGCTTGTTCATAAATTACTCGTTCTTAATGCTTTGTTCTTTAGTGATGTTTAAGTCTGATCCAGGAAATTGATTGTTAAAGAATAAAAAGGATAATTTAAGCCCGATCCAGGAAATCTTATCTACAATTGGTAATTTCGGATTTAATTCCAAACAAGTTATCCATTGTTTTCATAATTTTTAGATATCAATGATCCATATTATTTTTTGTCAAGAGGAATATTAATTCTATGTTGGAGGGTTTTCTTAATTTAATTGTTTTCTAATTTATTCACTGCTTTCTGATTAATTGTTTTCTTTAATTTTCTTGATTGCTTTCTTAGATAATTTTAATTGTTGGTTTGATTTGATTTTATTATACTTCCAAAATTCTCTTTATTTTATTTGTTTTTTTTAAGAAAAAGAATAATTACGTATCTCTCTGTGGGATCGACCCCTACTTGCCCTAGCTATTCTTAGTTAGTAATTATTGGGATTATTTTAATGATTTGTTGACGACCGATCAGGGTCTCTTTTCATCTTTTGTTGGGTTCCTTTCCAACCTTTGCCATTTGGTCTTGGTAATAGCCTTTGGGCCGTTGGGCCTTTGTTACTTTCTCGGGTTTCCTTACATATCATACACAAAAATGCTTTGATTTCTATTTTGCATAAGTTTACAGAATAAGAATAAGGGAGTTTTATTTTATTTCTTAGTTTCCATATTACATAATACAAAAAAGAAGTAAAGGAGTGGAATTAAAGGTCTCAAATTTCTTTGGCACATTGCTTGGGATCTTGTCCGACTCATGTCCCCATGGAAGCCTTGTTAGTCTGGCTCAGGTAAAGCAAAAGTCCCCATGTGTGCACCGGGATCTCTTCCTTGTAAACAGCCGCATCAGCTCGATGACATCTCATAGAAAATTCAGAAAAATTACAGCAGTTAATTTCCCACATGATAATAAGAAAACAAAACAGAGATTGGCAAGCACCCATTCTGCAGCATACATTACATAGACTCTAAGCATGTTAACAAGCATTTGGGCACTTTAAGGTAGTATTTCACATTTCAATGAGCATTCTTCATTTTTATATGCATAATTGGCAGGGACTTCATTCACAGATTTTCAGAGGGCATTTTCATATTCAAAAGTGCACCAAAAATACAAAAAAATAAAAAAACAGAGCATGTATACATACATTTAGGTCATTTGCATTCCAAAATACCAGAAGAAGTAGCATCATACTTAAGTCAAAGGCAGTGAGCTTACTGTATCTAGCAGAAGCTTGCTTTACAGCATACATGCAGGCACATTTAATCTATAAGCACAAACACTGTCCAAAGGCACATTTCATGCATGTATTTGCAAAGCAATGAAAATACCATGCAGCAATAATAAGCAGAGAGCAAAAACAAACAAAGCAAAAGGGTTTTGGAAAAAGAGGGCCCTTACCGCAATGTTGGTAGCCTCTGGTTGGCTCCAGGGAACTCTCCTAGTTGCCTCACTCCACCTCAGCAGTCCCTGTAGGCCAAAAGGAACTCACGTGAACCAAAGTCATTGGCAAGGGAAAAAGAGACAAAATGGAAAAGAATTAAAAAGTAGACATAACAAACAAAACAAGACAGTTTCATTCTGCCAACACCAACCCCTTACACACTGCCACCAACCAGCACACCACTACCAAGATCAAACAAAAATGCACACTACTGCCAAGATCAATCAAAGGGAAAAAAGAGACAGATAAAGGGTAGTGAATGCACTGTAAATGGGAACTGAGGAGAAAAAATAAATTTTCCTTCAAAAGCTGGAAAGGAGAAATAAGGAATTTAGCTTTTGTTGAACCATTAGATGAAAAAATACAGAGAGCTACGGTGGAGATTGATTTGGAGCAGTGGGGGTATATATACTTCAACAGTGTTCAAGTGAAGGGGGGGAAGGCACAGATTCCAAAAAAAAAACCTATCCATTTTCATTTTTCTTCTTTCCTTAGAGAGAAAATAGCAAAAAAGAAAAGCTTTTTCCTTTCCAGTTTATCTATCAACTCTCGGTTCATCAAAAGACAGAAAAAAAGACAGCCAAGATTCTTCATTTTCTTTTATTCAGTATTAACCATACTCAAAATAACCAGAAAGAAGTTCTTGTCTTTCATTAAAGTTTCTAATTTCCCAATTCATAGTCATCAAAGAATACCAAAAATATTTCTTTTTTCTAGTTAATATCAACAAAAACAGAAACACAAAAGAACAAAGCCTTACCTTTCTGAGCTTTAGGATTCCTTTAGTCTTCATCTCCGTTTTCCTTGTTTTCTCTTTTTTCCTTGCCTTCTTCTTTTCGTTCCTACGAACATGTCAGTTTGGGTTAAGAGTTAGATCATGAGTCTCAAAGCTTATTCTTGAAAACCAATCGGTCAAAGGGAAGAGCAAAGGGATAGGAACCATTTATCTCAAACCTAGCCGCATCTGACGGTTGGGTTTTTCTGGATCTAGCCACCATAAGTTAGGTTTTGGGCTTGGCTCTTTGAGGCATTTAGAGGTGATTTTCGGAGAAGGCAAAGCTAGATCTGAGCTCGACAAGACCAAGAGAGTGATTCAGCACCTTTCGACGACCATTGGTGGCGGTTTGGAGCTTCGGAACGGCGGAGGAACCGAAGGAAACGATTTCCGGTGAGCTTGGGCGGCGGCGTCTAAGCAACTTCAAGTGGCTGAGGAGAGAGAGACAAGGCTAAAGTGAGTCTTAATCTTAAAGGCTAAACCTGAAAAATGCTTGTTATTTATAGTTAGGTTTAAAGTTTGTCTTTTTACGAATTAAGCCAGTTAAGTTTATTACTTTATGCTATTGGGCCCCCTAATTTAAGATTCTTATGCTTTAGTTATGCAATTTAGTCCCGGAATTAGATAAGTATGTTAGATTTCATGTGATATGGTCCATAGACTTACTCCTGTTTCTATTTTAGTGCTCAATTAGATAGATATTTGGCCCTTATGTTTCTGTTTGTTTCAATTTGATGTTATTTAGCATATTTATTTAAGATAAATTAATTTAGTGTAATGGTAATTTAAAGGTCCACAAATTATAGCAAATTTCAGTTTTAAAAATTAAAGTATGAGTAACCTTAGAAGAAAAAAATTAGATCTTATTTTGAATAATGAGATGGATAGGTTATTTAGAAAAAGAACAAAATAGTTTAGAAATGGAAATATGGATTTGGGTTGAAGTAAGATGATACTTGGGACTTGAAATTTCGGTTTGGGCCTTAATACTTGTGTTTGAGCTTAGACTATTAGTTGGGCTTGAACTCTTAAATGCCTTTGTTGGGTTTGGTTTTGTACTTAGGGTCTAATTCATATATAATTGAATTTTGTGGTTATGTATGTTATATTTCCTGTTGGGCCTTAACATTTATTTGGGCCATGGTAATGTGTTTATGAATATGGGTTTTGCCTTGTCATGTTTCCATTGGGTTTTGTTTGTGTTGTTGTTTATGTTGGGTTTGTCCATGTGTAATTCGACCTTGTTAATATGTTTGGACTTATATACATGCTTTGGGCTTGTCCTTGTCCCAATTTGAGCTTTATTCATGATATGAGTTTATATATGTAGTTTGGGCTTGAGGTTTTGTTTAGAGTTTAACTTTTAAATTAATATGGAATAATATTAGAATTAGCTTTTAGAAAGTAAATAGATTTCATGTGCATCCATGTTTAAATTTTATGCTTCTTTATATTATTAATTATGCCATGACATTCGAGATTAATTAACATGATCCTATGATGGAACGATTAATTGAGACTTAGACAATTTTTGTCGGTCTCAATTCATCCTTTCTAGGCTTGGAATTTCCGGATGGGGGTCTTACCAGTATGAGTGGAAGACACCCGGACATTGTTCCTCGTATAATTACTCGGTAAAATTTGCATTAACCGGAATTCATGTATCATGTGCATTCATGCATATAGAGACTAGAATTAATACATGTTATTAAAATCTAAGATTAAAATGAAACACTTTGTTTCCAAAATACTCAAAAAAAATTTGTGATTGTTATTATTCTCTTCAAGTTTTTCTTAAATCAAAGCCAAGAGTCAAATTCTTTTAAAAAGGAAATGAAATAGGTTTTTTTTAAAAAAATATCAAAAATCAAAAAATCAAATCAAGGCTTAAGCTTTACTAAAAGAGGGCAATTTGTCATAAGGAATAAAAAGGGATAACTAAAAGAAAAATGAAAAATTTTTTTTAAGACAAAAAAAGGGATTTTACAAGATGGTAATTCAAAATTCTAAACTTTAAATAAAATAATTCAAGTCAAAAGAGATTTTAAAATTAAGAAGAGGTTTCAAACCTAAATGAAATAATAAAAAAAATTAAAAATCCAAAAATGTCAAAAAAAATATTTTTTCTGAAGGAATCCCAAAATTCCGGAAAAAAAGGGATTAGTCAGTTTTATTTTCAAAGGGGATGTTCCCATTTTATTTTCAGTTTTAAAGAAGGGAAGGTTCCCATTTTCGGTTTCTTTCCAAAATAGAGTCATTTTGAACCCGGTTTTCTTAAAATCCTTTCATGAGGAACCCAGAAGAGAACGAATAGTGAAATGGGGATAAGAGATTGATTAAAGGGTCTGGTCATTTCTTTTGAATCCCAAACACCTTTTTAAAATATACAAAACTCATTTGTGTTTGTGTAACCTTGTTTTCAAAATCAAACAAAGGATTTACTTTCTTTAAATCATTTAAAATTTAGGAATAATTACAACCAATGATAGAAACTCATGAGTTAAACCTAGGTTGGTCAGTGCCTTCAATTTGACGGACGTTGTAGGGTTGCTGATCCTTCCCCACACGTACTAGACTCCCGAACCCTTAAACTTTGGATAAATAGACCGTTTATTAGGTTAGTGTCACCTTCTCCAGGCTTAGGTTGATATTAAGTTTAATAAGCTGATAGGTGGCTAATCACACCTAGGTAAAAAAAGAGTAGTGGCGACTCCCGTTTTTAATTCGTTTCGATAGAGTCCCCGGACTCGAACGTTTCGAGAGAACCCTCTTATAGGAAAAGAATAAAAAGAGAGAAAGATCACGAGATCAAAAGGAAGAGACTAAGCTGTCAATTCCTTAACTTAATAAGGAGAACTGATCTGCCTTCCCTTAAATCATTATTTATTTCCTTCCCTAGAGATGCAAACGTTTAAACCTCTCTTTAATATATCTGATATTTTTTACCAAAAAAATCATTATTACCCCAACCGCCTTACATTGACAGTTTGACCTTTGCTTCCCTCTCTCTCTTAATATATATACAGTATTTTTCAGAGCTATATTATATATATAAAATATAGTATTTTTGAATTTCATCATACGAAAAGAATGTTAATAGTATTATTTTACTTGTATTATTATTATTATTCTCTTAAATTTGTAATACTGCCAACGTAGTCATGATCAGAGAAAAAGAAAAAGAAGAAGATCAATGCGTTCCAATTTCTTAATGTTTTCTCCCATCTAACTCTAATTCTAATTAATTGCTCTAATTCCAATGTTTGAGATGGTCTTAAGCAAATTACTACTTTAGTCTCCACCTTTCTCTATATATAGCCATTGACACAGCTTCTCTGCTCACTCGTTTTTATTTAATTTTAGTTTCTTTTCTTATCTTTTCTTTCTTGTTTGCTCACCTTTCTTCTTGTTATGGTGCAACAACATAATGTTTAAGACAAAGATTTTTAGGGGCGTTTGGTCAGGGTGATCTTGGCAGGTGATCTCAGATTACCCCGTTTGGTTACTTTTTGGTTTGGTGTGGTAATTCGGATTACCCCCTGATCACTCCTCTAAGGGTGATCTGGATTACCACCATAAACCCATGTAATCTTTGATCACCGGTGATCTTGCATCACTGGTGATCTTAGATCACTAGTGATCTGGGGGTGATCCTAACCAAACGCCCAGTTTCTTTCTCAACATAATTTTTAAGACAAAAACCAACCGGAAGAAGAAGCCGAAGGAGCCGGGCGGAGCAGCCGCCACCGCTGCAGGAATTCAATCGTGAAGGCAAAGAGATTTGGTTCAGTTTTTGTTTTAGTTTTTTCCATTGCTTGTTTCTTGACCACTTTGCCATAAAACCCTCTTCCCAACATCATTGCTCTCTCAAATTCTACCATACCACCATTCTTCTTCAACCCTTCCACAACGCCCAAAAGGATGCCCTCAAATAGCCTTTCTCTTTTCCCCTCACCGCCTTTCTCGTTTTTTTAGTTTCTTTTCTTTTCTTTCTTCGTCTTTTTCATACTTTGTTTTTTTTATCAGCCTCGCCGAAGGGGTGAGAAGGGACAAACTCATATGCGAAACTTGCAGAGGAGGAAGAAGGAGTCCAAGCGCACTTTACCCGATGACGAAGAAGAAGATCTTGTGGTCGATGGGGTTGCTCCCTATCCTTTCTGATGATGAGGATAGTTTTTATTAATAGTACTCTTTATCTTAGTTTCTTTTGCTTTAAATTTATGTTGAAGTTAATTTTAGTGTTGTTTCATTATGTTTCATTATGTTTATGTACTCTGGATGTTTAAATCTGGGATCTTTTCCCAGATCCCTCTGTTTTACAATGTTTTAAGTTATTTTGTATTATGTTTGATTTGCATTTGGCTTGATTTCATCTTAACAAAAAGTTTTAATCATATGTGCGAGTGGTTAATAATTACTATATAATTTGTTAATTATATCGTCTCATCTCATACTAATTAGATTACTAAATATAATAATTACTATTACAATTATTATCACGATGGGTCACGTGCAATGCACGTGGAACGTATGTCAACATACGTGCAACGCACGTGGAAGTGAGTACTAGTATATATATACAGTATACTAATTTCGTTACTATTAAGGCTACCTATTTCTGTCTAATTTCGTTACTATTAAGGCTTCCAAAGGAACGTCTTGCCTGTACCACCATGGCCATGGACAAAAAACATCTTCCCCATACCACATTCAATTGACTCAAGTACCGCATCATAAACAGCAAGCTGTTGCGGATTAAGGCAACACACCAAGCTAGTGTGCTCTGAGTCCAAATTAGCATGCTCATAATTCATTTCTTCAAGAATGAGTCTATCACAGTTCGGTTGATGCAGATCAGACTGTGGTGTAGGTATATTCTTGTCTGCAAATGAGCTGCCAAATCGATGAAGTATATCATCAACAGATAAAAGAACGTGATCACGAAGATCAGCATCTGGCATAACATAAGTTGGATCCCCCCTTAGCTCCTTGAACCGATACTCAATATCATCAGACATGATCTTCCAATGGGCATCAAAAAGGGATGTCGGGTCTGAAATTTGACCAGTCATTAACAAAGCGAACCCCATTTTCAAAACCAGAAAGTCACGAACGATTAAAAATAAAAGAAGAAAAAAAGGAGAAAAAAAAACATCATACAATTTTAGACAAAAGATTACCTGACAGAAAATAACCAGCATACAATACAATTCACGGATTTCATATGCGAAGGCAGCATGGGAAGACTCAACAATCGCATCGTGCCACTCCCGATCATCTCCAATGAGACCACACGCTTCACATGCAGCTTGATATCTTGGATAGAGGATCCCATTAACAGTCCTGATTTCTTCGTAACTCCTAGGACCCCTAACAACATTAAGAAGGAGCCGAAGATAATATAACTCCCCCGCCAAAACATTTATCTGGATAACCCGACCAATAGACCGACACTTTTGTCTAGGTTCCCACGTCTTTTCACTTGAATGCCAGACAAAATGACTTGGGAAATCAGCATATAAAAGCGACCGAGTTGACTCATACTTTTGATTTGCAACAAACCATTCAGTAAACATGGTCTTATCAGCATTTCATCTCGACAGAACAGCAACAGGACAGTCACTACTGTTGAAATAAATTTGGTGTCGCCCATCCAAATGGACCAAAAGCCTCAAAACAGCAGGCTGCCTAAGATGGATTTTAAACGAAAACATACACCAGCAGGCTTCATATGCACAAAGATAACGACAATCAAGATATGCCCTTATCTCATCCACAACCTCTGCATTTCAACCACCATCTGAACCAGAAGCTGAATCTCGGTCCTCTATCACAACTCTTGCTCTATCTGGGCCCTTGTTGATGTATTTAAAAAGATATTTGATGGCCTTTGATTGGTTGCAAACCTCAACATTAATGTGTGCTTGGTACCTAACCAAAAGATCAACATTATGCGGGACAACGTAACGGTTATCCATCACAACCCCACTCTTAACACAAATAGCACCATTATCCCGCCTCTGATAAGTCGGATAACCTTGCTTATCTAATTTGGTTTCAGAACGGAACTGTTTAGGAAAATGCTTACCACACCGTTTTTTCTCCATGCTCGGGGCCGTGGGGTTTGTAACCCAACAAGGGCCATGCATCATAAACGCCGTAACTGCCTCATAACCTATAGGATCCAATTCCTTGTCAGGGAGTTTTGCTGAAACAATCCTATCAATATCAATTGCAGTTACAATCTTATGCCCAGACTTAAGCCAAAGTAAAATATGTGCATGTGGCAACCCACGTTTCTAGAATCCAACGGTATATGTAACTAATAACAACGTGAGGGTAGATAAAACCAATACGTTGCACCAAGCAAAATTTCCAAAATCAATAAAACAGAAACAAACAAAATAAAACACATCAGCATCTAATAAAAAACAACTTCAGAAAAAATAAGAAAGATAACAACATATATAGAAAACAAAAACAGGCAAAAAAAGCAACTAAAATACAACAAAAGACACCATACCAGCAAGCGCAGGCCCAAAAAATGATTTCTTCATTAGGTCATCAATAAGACTCTGCAACTTAACATGGAACATGCGAGTGACCAAATCAGGTCGATCTTCAGGACGAAGACCAAGCAAGAATTCCATTGCTTCTTTCAATTCTGGCCAATTACCATTGCAAGTAAAGGTAATGAACAAATCAGGGTAACCATATGCCCTGCAAATCGCCATTGCATCCTGATATTTCTGGTACAAATATCGAGGCCCACCGGTGAAGCTCGCAGGCAAAACAATCCGTTTACCAGCACCAGAAGCATCAACATCGCACCGCCTCATCAAATCCTTGACATTAGTGTACATATCAGCCATAATTTCCTTTTGATGGTTGTCAAGCCAATGCAGCTCGCCTTCTTGGACGGCCGAAAAAGCATCCACACAAAACTGCTGGAATAATCGGCCACCCCTGAGCAATGTCTCACCATTCGAGGCTCTTTGTTGTAACTGGTAAGAATAATAATCCCTCATGCTAATGGTCTTCCGAGCATTGGGGTCTTTTACAGGAGAAGCTATATAATTAAGGTTGGGGACAAACCCATCCTCACCATAAGGAAACAGAAGTGGATATTGCAAAGCCATGTATAGAGAATGCACCGTGCTAATATGCTGCAATCCACTTTCCTTGTATTGAACAACAACATCCCCGTCACCATTAGACCGACCAAAATCACCCACATTGAGACCTCCAACCTGATCACATGTTGGAGCAGCATACGTCCTAGGATCAGAACCTCTCCCTCTTACTAACCTAATTCTGACCTCTTTTGATCCATCCAAAGCAATTCTCTCCTTGGCACTACGGAGAAGCTTAACAATTGGGTTAATGTCATCCAACATGACCATTAGTCCTCCAACAATCAGATGGTTGACACAATCGGAAGACCTGACACCCACAACCGAGTCATTCCTATAAGACACCTCATCCGAACAATCATATATATACATCTGAGCAAATTGTGGACGGTAATCTTCAGAAGGAAGAAGATGAGCAATTTGGTGATACGTCTGGTTGTTTAATCTAAATATAAATGGACCAGAATGACCATTAACCGAGTTGTCAACTTTACCACCCAAAGACGTAAACTGAAAAAGGGAGTTATATACCCGAATATTATTCCGAAGTAACCGCGACGTAGGCCCACCATTAGGATCAAGCAGACTATCAAGGAACGGAGGAGTTGGACGCCTATCAGGCAAAGAAATCATACCCTGCCTGCAACATAAAGTAAAGACAGGGTAAGAAACATGCATTTTCCTTTTCACTCACTCCTCCATCCACATCATTGCTCCACAGAAGTGACAAACTACATCTGGACGTCCAAAGTAATGTGAATCAGTAATCTTCCCTATAACACAGAAGAAGAGCATGATTATTTGATGTGATATTGACAAAATCATATCAGTAGCAACAATCATACACTAAACCAGGTAAGATACGAACGGGGATGTTCGACAGTAAGATGCAAGGCAAATTGATGCGGCGACGACCCATCATTATCCAACAATTTGTCTGAAGGGCAAACAGAACTTCTATCGGCCTGTTCAGTTTCTGCAAAATGGCAAAAGCAAAAAAATTATGCGTATGCATCAATAGCACCTAGGTGGAAGATGCAAACAAAACGAACAGATCAAACAAATGTCAATCAGTATTATATAACTTCATCCGACAACCACATAACAGACAATTGCATGTCAAAATAAATAGAGTCAGCTTGCCACAAAAAAAATAAATCAAGCCATACCAACATCATCGTCCATAGGAACTCTAGGAGAGGGCTGAGAATGATGCAAAAAGGAACGTTGGTCTGAAAGACCATTCACAGAACCAACTGTCATAAACCATAAAACAAAGTATACCAAGAAAAACACCACAAACATTTCATTTAAATACATACACAGAGCACAAGTAACAACCTAACATAACCAACAAAAGTTCAAAGCTTGAGACATAGAACAATCAACTCTATGATGATAAAGCAAGTAAATTAATAGCTGCCAAGCAGAATAGATTTAACGAAAAAGGTACTAATCAAAGAAGATTAACCAGTATGGGGTGAGCTGCTTTCAGCAACATTGATACCACAATCAGCACTCGACAGCCCCCGATCAAAAGAAGAAGAACACTGAGATTTGCGAATACGTTTTGATACAAATTTACGTTGACGCTGTTTCATTGGTTTAGGTTGAATAGAAACCGGACCTGCTGTACGGCCACGTCACAAGCGCACAAACCCTAAAAAAATAAACACCAACAGAGCAATTTGCAAAAGGAAAAATCAATTTACTTTTGAATGCAAACTGATAAAAATTAAGCTGATTGATCCTTTTTTTTCTTAAATAAATAAACTAACCAGATGGAACTTCTCGTGTTGATTGGACCCTATCCATATCCAAATTACCAACTTTGACTAGAACATCAAACATCTCCACATCACCCACACCTACCGTACCAGGAAAGAAAAAAAGAAAGCCTCAAAGAAAAAACACGGCAAAATTACAACATTATTTATTATTCTATTTAAGACACGGTCTGAGGGTAGATCATAAAAAATAACCACAATTATCATCGGCTTGACGATGAAGTTCTTGCGAAGAGTCAGCCTGCAATATAGGACCCGCAAATACACTCATATAAGCAAAATAATCAGACAAAGGAGAAGCAAATTCAGCAACCACAAGACCAACGCCGCTTACCACAGCACACTGGCCTTCCATTTTAAGTTCCATATCAATAGGAACATCATATAACAATTCATCAACAAAACATGCAGAGTTGAGAGAGACACCAGACAACAAATCCATCAAAATACAATAGCAGCGATCAAGCAACAACAAAACCTACATAAAAAAATAATAAGACAATGTTAACCTAACAAAACAATACAGAAAATAACTAAATAATACATAAAACAACCGAGATCAAACACATCACGAAGCCTCACCTAAAACTTCAAGAATTGAAGCACCAATTTCTAGCTCCAAACTCTGAAAAAATAATCACAAAATCCCAATAAGAAGCTAATAGGCCCAAAACTGAAAAACCTATCTGTAAATCGAAGAGGAAAAAATATATCAGAATCAACGCATTCGTTCCATTCTCCAACTCCAATTGCAAATAAGCACAAATATCCACCATAAGGAAAATGAGGCTTAATTTGAAAACACAAGTTTATAAATTTTCAAAAAGGCTTAGAAAACACAAAAAATGCAAAACCCATTTGGTCTGCCAACCACGTGCACATCAAAGCATAAATAAGTGCACACCCTAGCAAGGGCATATAGAGGGAAGGAATTGGCAGACCCCATTTGTAATCACACAACCTAAGGGACAATACTATCCATATATATGAGAATGTATATCAGAAATGAACAATAAACAATGTTGTATTAATAAATTGGGAAAAAAGAATCACAAAATCTCATAAGAAGCTAATAGGCCCAAAACTGAAAGACCAATCTCCAAATGGAAGAGGAAAAATAGGGGAACATTGATTTACATTTTGTACCAAAAATAATCATGCTATCCACATGTAGGCATGACCATATCTAAATTTGCTATAGACACTCTTATCTGACTTCATGTATTTTAAAGCCATCACCAAGAATGACTTCATAATATCAAATTAAAAGAGGAAAAATGTCAATATAAAGCACTTTATGGATAATGGATTTACATGGAGTACATTTTATGTTCCTATACTGTTAATGCATTTGGACTTCACAATAAACATATATCTTGCATAAAAGTGTATGATAATCCATACACAAATACAAGAGAGACAATG
Organism: Corchorus olitorius; assembly: GCA_001974825.2. NCBI lineage: Eukaryota > Viridiplantae > Streptophyta > Magnoliopsida > Malvales > Malvaceae > Corchorus > Corchorus olitorius. Next base: position 4,973 of record AWUE01022598.1, on the reverse strand, counting down.
GCAATGATAGGGGCTGTTGTAGAAAGCCTCAATTATTTAGAAAGAATCTTAATATCTAAACAGCTCTTTAAATAATTAACAAAAGGTTTCATGGGAAGTCCCATACAGCTTGGTTCCCATACAGCCTAAAATGATCCACAACTATTCAGTTAGTAAAAAGACATACTCATCACTGATCTAACCAACAATGCAAATACCAAAGGTAAATTGCAGTTCACCTTAGCCATATGACCAAAACAAATAAAATAAAGGATTGAAAAGTAGCCCATACTTGGACATTATCCTCTGGTGTAAAATGAAGTATAGAATAGTTGTATCCTTCCAAGTAATAAAACCTCATCTTGGATGTCATATAAAAAAGGTCAATCAACACTTTTTTTTTCTATTTCTACATGAAAATTCCCAATTAGAGTGTTGCAATAACTATTCAAATTTCAAACTATGACTGGATTTAATTGGGACCATATATATGCTTTCATTTATTTAATCGAAGACATACACTCTTTGCATAGTAGAAAAAAACATGAGCAAAGCCAACACCGTGCAATTGAGGACTGACATTTTATTTATTCAGGACAAATTATTAACGCAAATCTAACATTCCCCTGCCCTTATTCCTATCATCCATGTATCAAAATATATAAAATATAATTGATCGGAAAATCGAAAAGACCAATAGTCGAAATAAAAGTCTAATCTTTGGAAAAATGCTCGATTTATGACTCAATCTTTCAGTTTGATTCAATTAAGGTCAAATGTTCCAATTTAAGCTCAAATAAGAGTCTGATGTGAACCTGACACATGGTATTGGGCAATGCATTCTAAATCAACCATATGCCTCTAGTTGAGTAGAAATTGGAACGTTAAACCATGATTCGACCAAATTAAAAGATTAAATCCTAAATCGAGTATTTTCGTAAAGATCATAGGTCCTTATTTAAATATTTAGTTGATTGAAAAACCTAACTTAAAATCTATGAAGTATCAAAAGTTGGATGCTATGCTGTAGTTTGCCAATGAAACATTTGATGTATATTAATCTGTAAACGAATCTATACATGACAAAAGTTTAATTGTAAAGGGGGGAATATATAAAGTGGAAGTAAGTAGGCAGCATGCTAAAGAGGGAAGGGAATTGCTTTTGGAGGAAAACAGATGTTTTAAATTCCATGGTGACACACAGCTTTAGCTAATAACTTAGCTCCATAATGAGGCTTAAGGACCCACAATCACAGGTTTTGAAACAAAGGCCATCTTACGTCAAAAGCACAATCTCAAACTTAGGTTATTCTAGGGGGGCTGATTTGCCTTGACAAAAAGAAGAAAAGATTGGGAGGAGAAGCTTCAACTTCATCCAAATTAAAAAAGAATTAGTTAAAGAAGAAAAAATAAGAACAAAGGGAAAGGAAAATAATTGAAGCGTAAGAAAGAAATTGGATGGGCCCATAATAGCAAAGGGGGCAATTGGGTATATGATAGTATAAGAGAAATTTACAGATGCCATATGATCACTAACATGGACACGTGGGAACCATTTTTTTTTCCCACTATGCAACAAAAAATAATTCATCATTAAAAACACAAAACATAGACAATACCTTTTTGTCATTTTTGCTCATTGAAGGTCAACTTTCATTAATCCCCCATCTGGTCTGCTCCATGTCCATTCTCCCAGAACATATTCGCTCAGACTGTTGAAAAAAAAAAAAGTAATCAGTAAATGCTTATCACTATCTTGAATGTTGAACTAATAAAATTCTCTGATTATTCATTTATTAAACTATCTTCAATGTTGAACTAATAAAATCCTGGCAAATGCTTGGCTTCAAAATAACCATGGAAGAAGTAAGTTTCACACTAAAACAGTGGACCATATATCTGAAGAAGAGAGTAAACAAAATGACCAAGATAAAAAGCCTAGAGAAACTGACTCCTTCTCCACAAACAAATATTTCCAGTTGCTACTGAAAATCATCAACAATAAATGAGTAAGTAAGAGAGCATGATGAGTCGGAGACCATAGCAAGCTAGCTGTTTTGATGTTTCTCATAGGTTTTATAATTTCTTTACCCATTCGAAAGGTCTAATTAACACTCATTGGTCTAACCTCTACTCATATCCATATATAACTTGAATAGTAGATAGCTATCATTGTATATCGCATTCCATTTCAGAAGAATCAACGACATATGCAACACTTTCCCAAAACTACTTGTTGTCCTTTTAAAAAAAAGAAAGAAAAATGTAAATCAGTAACTACTCCTTTCCATATTGGTTAATTAATTTCTCTTATATTCTAACTTTTTTGACTATTTTGTAAGTAAAGAATGAAATCACTACCCAGAGAGTAATGGTCAAACAATCTTTGCCCAAGTTATATACTTAAATTAGTGGTTAATTGGTCAAAAAGGCGAGGTGTTTAGTGTTGAAGCATTTGGGATCATCTGATCACAAACCCATTCAACCCCAAAATCCAGAAGACAATTAAAGATAAGAGAAATAGGCAAATTTATCAGCATCAACATACCAAATGCAATCAAGACTTAGTTCTTCATATACTTACCTATGGACAGACTCAGTATCCACGATCAACAAAGTATATGAAGATGATCTTTTGTCAGATTAAAAACGAATGAAAGAAAAAAGTGAGAAAAAAATACTCCGTTGTTCTGATAACAGGGAGAAAAAAAAGATTTTTACCTTTTGTTAATATACTCTAGAGAATGAATGCAGCATAGATTGGCTGGTCGGAACCTTTGTTTGCAGCCAATTTCTTGAAGTTGGGAAATATGAAGGGAATTTCTTGAAGTTGTGAAATCTGAAAGAAAACAAAAGGGAAGAGAACTGGGTGGGTTAGTGAACACCAAATGAAGCACCTCCGAACAAAGCAGAAGGGAAAAAGACTGAGGCTTTTCCACCTATTCAGACACGGGGAGAAGAAAAAGAAGAGCCAATCCAATCAGCAACAAAAGAAGAATCGAAGACAGATAAGAGGGAGCAGATGGCCGAAACCACCAACCCAGCAGAAAAAAGGCGAGCAATCCTCCTTCGGTTCTAAGCGCTGAAACAAATGCTACGACCTTCGACAAACCCAGAAAAGAAAACAGCCAAGAGAGCCGATAAAAACAGGAAAGAGAATCAGGAGGAAGAAGAAAGAGAGAAAAGGGAAGTTGTCGGCACTCAACAGGTATACCTACCATGTCTATGAAACGGGTTTAACATAAAACGGGTCGGTTTGGATAACGGGTGGGTAAGCAAATTGGGCATTTGGAGTCACTATAATTGGAGAATGTGAATAGTGACCCACCCATCCTCCTATTAAGTAAAGGATAGATAAGCAGTTTGTGTTTAGATTTTATGTGTGTGAGATAGAAAGAGTTGTATTGTTGTAAGAGAAAAGGCTGAGATAGCTTTATGTTGTTGAGAGAGAATCACCCATGATGTTGGGTTGATTAAATTGAGAGTTTGCTAGAGAGATTGTTATGATTAGTGATTGTAATTGATTGATTTGATAGTGGAGATTTGTGGCATAGGTCCACAAGAAAATTTGCTTTGTTGTTTTCCGCTTTAATTATTTGTTTGGTTTTTCCTGGGATATCCGAAGTTACAACAAGTGGTATCAAGAGCTTGGTTGATTAGAGATAACAGAAAGCAGCGGATCAGCTTTGAAGTTTAAGATTGAGTCGTTCAATGGAACAAACAGTTTTCAGATGTGGCAGAGTACGATAACAGATGTGTTAGTACAACAAGGATTGGGAGATGCGCTTGAAGCTGATAAGCCTTCAGCGATGAATGACAACAGGTGGAGAGATATTCAACGAAAAGCAGTAAGTACAATTCGTTTGTCTCTTGCTACTGAAATTAAGTATGATGTGTTAAATGTGAAAACCCCAAAGGAGTTGATGGATAAGTTGGAGTCGGTTTATATGTCAAAATCGATTACTAACATGTTGTGTTTGAAGAGAGAATTATTTGGATTGAAGATGAAGGTGGGAACAAGTTTAAGGGCACACCTAAATGAGTTCAATAGATTGGTTACTCAGCTGGCAAGTGTTGATGAAGTCATGAAAGAGGTTGATAAAGTAGTTTTGTTGATTAATTCTCTTATCGACAGGTATGATCTTGGGACTAGAGCTTTGATGGTTGGTAGAAAAGCCTTGAGCTTGCAAGATGTGACTTCTGCAATTTTTGAGTATGATAGATTGAAAGAAACTGAAAAGAAAGATGAAGAGAATGGTGCTCTCACGGTGGATCGTGGAAGATCTAATGGAAGAGATTATAAGAATGATGCAAGATCAAAGAGTAGATTCAATAAAAGAGGAAGATCAAGTTCGAGGCCAAAGGTAGATATGAGTAGCAAGGAGTGCTATTATTGTCATGAGATGGGGCACATAAAAGACTACTGCAATAAATTAATGGAGGATTTGGGAGATTTCATGAAATCTAAAGAGAAGAATAAGGGTGGTTGATCGAGCAAAAAACAACCCTATTTTTATGGCTATTTTACTATGTTTTTGATCTATTTATGCTTAAATATATATTATTTTGTTAATATTTGTGATTTGAGTCTTTATGAGATGTGAAATTGATAATTTGATAATTTTCATTACTTTTGGAGCTATTTTGATGACTTTTTACACAGATATGAGCAAAGTAATTTTGAGTACAGATTTGGAGATTCGAAGTTCGTGTTTGAAGACTTATTGAAGACAATTTGAAGATTTGAAGACCATTGAAGAATAATTTCAATAGCAAGAATTGAAGAATGGAGCTTTAATTGCGAAGGATTGAAGACAAGCCATGAAGAAGCCTGGAAGCTAAGGAATTTTGGATATTTAATATGGGAAAATACTCAGCCCATATAAATTATTAATTGGAATTAAAAATCCCAATTAATGACTCCTATATTCAAGGAAACTATCCAAATCCCGTAGATTCCCGATTCTAGTCCTAACAGGATTAGGATTCAGGTC
>AWUE01022597.1:0-43980 GCA_001974825.2 Corchorus olitorius | reverse complement strand
ATAAGGGTGGTTGATCGAGCAAAAAACAACCCTATTTTTATGGCTATTTTACTATGTTTTTGATCTATTTATGCTTAAATATATATTATTTTGTTAATATTTGTGATTTGAGTCTTTATGAGATGTGAAATTGATAATTTGATAATTTTCATTACTTTTGGAGCTATTTTGATGACTTTTTACACAGATATGAGCAAAGTAATTTTGAGTACAGATTTGGAGATTCGAAGTTCGTGTTTGAAGACTTATTGAAGACAATTTGAAGATTTGAAGACCATTGAAGAATAATTTCAATAGCAAGAATTGAAGAATGGAGCTTTAATTGCGAAGGATTGAAGACAAGCCATGAAGAAGCCTGGAAGCTAAGGAATTTTGGATATTTAATATGGGAAAATACTCAGCCCATATAAATTATTAATTGGAATTAAAATCCCAATTAATGACTCCTATATTCAAGGAAATATCCAAATCCCGTAGATTCCCGATTCTAGTCCTAACAGGATTAGGATTCAGGCGCAGTTTTGGTAGAAAAATCATAACTTTCTGTTCAGACCTCCGTTTGAAGCCCATGAGTACTCGTTGGAAAGAAAACTCCGAGATCTACAACTTTACTTTGAAGTCCAAGACCCAGTTCTGCCGTTTTCAAGTCCAAAAATGCCGTCGAAGTCCCTGCACGAAATCAGGATTTTTTCAGGATCCTATTTTAACTTGGATTATACTCTAGAATGACTTTTAATCTAACTTGGAATCTAAGTTAGACCCAAAACCGACTTAGACTCTTTCCAAGTTAGGATTGGATTTTCTAGGATTATTTCCACTATAAATAGCCACCTTAAGTTTAGGTTTTTGATGTATGTAGATCTAGAAATTGTATTTTGAAGAATTGTTGAAGATTTGGAGGCAAAAAGCTTTGGAGCCGCCGCCCCCTCTTCTTCCCATCCATAAGATAAGTTTTTCTTCTTATTCTTTGGATGCTCACTTTCATGAGTGAGTAATCCTTTTCTTTTCTCCAATGTAGAATTTAATTGATCTCTTGATTTATATCATGGTGAGATTTTGTGCTTTTATATGAAAATTGTTAGGGTATTTCTTAATTCTCTGTTTTAATTCTATGTTGCTTGTTTTGATGGATTGGAGTCGACACTATCTTGATAAATTAAGTTAACATTAGGTAAATTGAGTCTAGAACTAATACTTCAGATTTAATTGTTTGTAGCAATTGGAGGAGAACTAATACTTCCTTCCAAGAGATTTAAGAATCAATGGGTAAATTATTGCTTGTTGTGCTTGTTCATAAATTACTAGTTCTTAATGCTTTATTCTTAACAAATCTCTAAGCCCTAATAAGGAAATTGGTTGTTATGAATAAAAGGGATAAATTAAGCTGGAAAAGAGACCTTTTATCTAATTTGGTAATTCCGGATTTAATTCCAAACAAGCTATCCAATGTTTTCATAATTTTTAGATATCAATGATCCATGTTATTTTCGTCAAGAGGGATATTAATTCTATGTTGGAGGGTTTTCTTAATTATTTTCTCAATTTATTCACTACTTTCTGATTAATTGTTTTCTTTAATTTTCTTGATTGCTTTCTTAGATAATTTTAATTGTTAGTTTGATTTGATTTAATTCTACTCTCAAAATCCTCTTTATTTTATTTGATTGTTTTAAGAAAAAGATTAATTGTCTATCTCTCTATGGGATCGACCCCTACTTGCCCTAGCTATTTTTAGTTAGTAATTGTTGGGATTATTTTGTGATTTGCTAACGACCGATCAGTGGTGTTAATGTTGCTGTTGCTGATGCTGAGGAACATTCTGATCAAGATATACTTTTGATGGTACAAGAAGAAAAGAAAGACACTAGAGATATGTGTGTGTTTGATTCTGCTTGTTCTGAACATATTTGCACAAAGAAAGAATGGTTTTCGAAGCTTGAGAAGTGTGATAAGCCTGTCTACATGGCTAATAATGGTGAAGAAAAAATTGAAGGTATTGGGAGTGTGAAACTTCGTTTGCATGATGGAAGTGTCTAGATGCTCGATCGATAGCGTTCCAATTCGTTGAAAACCACCGAACCACCGTTCCAATCCAATTTGCTTGAATCAAATCAAAACTCAAAAACTAAACATTAAATCCATCAAATACCGACCTGGTAGAAGATTTATTGCTGAAAAAAAGCCATGAACAAAGAAGTTGGGGAAGAAGACAACTCTTGCAACAGAGTTAAGCAAACTGCAGTGTCTAAATTTGAAAACAGAAGCAAAAAAAAGTATATATAGCTTGAGATTTGAAGACGTGCTCATAAAGGAAAGATCTCTTTTGGTCGGAAATTATTTAAATTTTGTCTTTTGGTCGGAACTTATTTAAATTTTGGTCGGAACTTATTTAAGTTTGAATTTTGATCTGCAGAGTTTGAAGGGAAAAAATAACTGAAGGAGAAGAACGATGGGAAGGAAACTGACTTAGTTTTTATTAGAGAGAAAATAAAGGAGTGGGATTTTAATTTAATCTTCTTACAAGCAGGGCGGCCTGCGCTTGCGCTGCAGTCATCTTCTTATTAGGGCTATATTTTTTGTAGTTGTTTAAGTCGGTTAGTAAGAAGATATTGCATTTGCTGTAAGTTAATCAGTTAGGAGAATACATCAAAACAAATAATTCGCATCTATAAAGCAAAACACATGACCTCTCTTTCATTCTAAAAGTGCATTAGCTAAATTCTACTCCATCTCTTGGTAATTCATCAAAATAAAGCTAATATTCTACTCCTCCATCTCTAGATAATTTATCAAAATAAAGTTAATATTAATTGTTGCTTGAAATGTATGTTGATTCTCTAAAAAAACATAGTATACTACAGTCATTTTTTAATCTTGATTGCAATTGTTAAATTAATGAACTCGAGGTAGGTGGAAGAATTTGACTTCTGCATAAGAAAGGCCTAATTTTTTGTAGTCAAGGAGCATGTATAGTTGTCGTAGGAAAATTGAATTAGTTGAGAGCATTTGCAGGAGCATATGTAATTTACACAATGCGTCACAAAATGATTGTACTTAGCATTGGCTAACTATGCTTTTGGAAATGTGGAAAAATAAACTTTTTGTAATATAAAAGAGGAATAAGGAAATGTTAAATTTAAGCATCAAATAATATAATCAACAAATAAATCCAGATTTACCTCAAAATGCTGCGGTGAGAAGTTAAAGCTCCCCACTTTAGGTTATGTCATCCTAAGGCGCTGCTAAATTAAATGGAAGGATCTTATCAACGTCCACCTGGAAATTTTAGGAAACAGAATGGAGTCCATGTGAAACCAATTCAAAGAAATGTTAGGGACGAAGAAACCCACCCAAATAAAAATGAAGACGAAAGGAAAACAGAACTGGAATGTCAATAGTTTACCCATGAATCAACCATTATTGCATATACATTTATAACACCAATCCTTTGGAATTCCGGCAGAGGAGTTGAACCGATAAATCCTAATATCCACACACAATTAATATGTAATTAAAACACACTTAGTCATAAATATAAAAATAGTAAATTACAAAAAAGGGCAATAGGAAAAGTAAGGGAGGAAATTCATCGAGGGCCTTTTTAGTCACCCGAAAAGTGAGAAAAGACCAAAAAAGCCAAAAGGAGACACGACATTAATCCTCAATTTGGCCTTCAAGTAATTTCCAGTCACTAAAAATAATATATAGTATATATTAGGGAGAAAATAAAGGTTGATGATAACTTTTTATAATTAATTAAAATTTAGAATTTCAAAATTCAAACATTTTAGTTTTTTTCAAACTCTCACCTAAATTTCTCAACGTGAAATTAAAAGATTTTGTTTTAAAAAACAAGTAATGAAATAATAAATAAAGAGTTAAGTAAATACGGAATCTTATACAGCAAACTCTTCTATTCTTTATTTTTCCTGCTTTTGCTTTTCATCCCCAAAATACCAAACAGAAAGAAGCAATCCATGGCTTTTGAAAAACCAAAACATGACGTGATGATTTTGATGATCATAATTTGGAAACAGTTCATGATTATGAAGACTACCCCAACAGTGATGATGATAGTGTTGAAGAACTTGATTCCATTGATACTGCACATGTTGATGATGCTGCCATTACTCAACGTCGGACAACAAAACGAGCTGATTCAAGTAGCAAACCTCTATTTGATGAAGTCATTTTGAAAGGTGTTCCAAGTGGAAAAAATCCTAGAGGTGCAAAGGTTTGGGAGTGTAAGTACTGCAAAAACACTTATACCAGTTCCTACACTCGCATTCATGCACATTTTTTTGGTTCTTCTGGGAAAAAATCTGATGTTAAAAGATGTTCTGCATTGTTAAATAATCGACAAGAATTTGAAAGGATTCATAGAAAAGTTGAAGAAGCGGAAAAAGATGGTGTGTCAGGTTCATTGAAGAATTCAAAATTAACAAACCGGGGATTGCAGAAAAATAAAAATGTTATTGCAGATTCATTACAATACATGGATAGGCATCAAGTTGATAAAGAAGTTGTGACTGCATTGTGTGCTAATGGCATTCCTTTTAATGTTCTTCGAAATCCCCAATTTTGTAGAATGATTAATGTCATTAATAATGCACCTAAAGGCTATAAAGCACCCTCATTTGAAAAGGCTAGAACAACTTTGTTGGATGATGTGAAAACTAGTGTTGAAAGAGATTTGATTCCTATGAAAAATAGTTGGTATACTGAAGGTGTATCAATTGTTTCAGATGGCTAGTCAAATGTGAAAAAGGAACCAGTAATAAATATTCTTGCTATGAATAGTCGTGGTGCAGTATTTTTGTATGCTGAGAATTTTTTTGAAGTGGAAAAGACAGGTGCTAAAATTGCAGAGTTGATACTCAAAGCTATTGAAGAGGTTGGTCCTTCCAATGTCATACAAGTGGTAACTGATAATGCAGCAAATTGTAAGTTAGCTAGGGAAGAAGTTGGAAAGGTACATCCTCATATCTTTTGGTCTCCTTGTGTGGTTCATACATTGAATTTAATATTCAAGGACTTAGCTCGTACTTTTGATTGGTTCCAAGAAACTTATTACATGGGCAAACAGATTGTGAAATACTTCATTAATCATTCTCATGGATTGTCAATTTTTAGAAGTCATTCGAAGTTGGAACTTTTGAAGGTAGCTAAGACTAGATTCGCTTCTCATTATATCATGCTCAAAAGGTTAGTTGATGTAAGGGAGGCAAACAAACAAAACAATAGTGAAAAATTCGTGGAAGGAGTGGATTAAGAATTCTGACCAACAAACAAGACAAACATGTGCTTTGGTTATTGAATCAATAGGGAGTGATTATTTTTGGGATGAGGTGCATGCTTTGCTTGCTATCACAAAACCAATTTATAGATTAATTAGGTTTTGTGATAAAGATGGTCCAATTATGGGTAAGATATATGAGGGAATGGACAATATGCTTGGGGAAATCAAGGATGCTATGAAAGATAATACCCACTGCATATCCAGATATTGAAAAGATTGTAATTGATAAATGGGCAAAAATGAATTTTTCAATGCATAGTCTTGGTTTTGCACTATCTCCAAGATTTTATGATTCCTCTTATGTTAGTATTCCAGCACCAGGTGGAACTTCTAGAAAGAGGCCAAATGAAGATAAAGAAGTGATGTCTGGTATATTGAAAGCATTTGAGAAAATAGCTAGTGGTCCTGCAGAGGCCAGAATGTTACGTAAACAATATTCTGATTTTCAAATGCGTAAAGGGCTCTTTGGCTCAACAGCGGTTGTTCTTGATGCTGTTACCATGAATGCGATAGAATGGTGGGGAATTTATGGATCAGAAACTTCACAACTAGCTGATGTTGCCATCAAAATTTTATCTCAACCAATCACTACCTCATCTGCGGAAAGGAATTGGAGCACTTATTCCTATATCCATAATGTCAAGAGAAACAGGTATATAATATGTATTTTGTTTTTTATTTTTAAAAAGTTTCAATTCATAATAGTTTTATTTTATATATACTATACTAACTTTTCCACCTTTTAAAACATGAAAATAGGTTGAATTCAAATAGAGCTGACAAGCTGGTATTCATTCACTCTAATATCCGTTTGTTAGCACGATTGGAAGACAATTATAAGGAGGGGCCTTTCAAGAAATGGGATGTTGCTCCGGAAGATGCCACAATTGATGATTCCAATGTCAGGTTGGAAGAGATGCGGTGGCAATCTTTGGAAGATGACACTTATAATGATGATATGGAAAGTAATCATGAAGCTACACCAGAAGACATTCCATGGAGAAGGAACAATCCAAGAAGTGGGGGAAGCTCAAGCTCTCAAATGCCAAGTTCACAATCACGTAGAAATAGCCAACAATCACAAATTTCCAGTTTCATGAGAGGAGCGTCATCTTCTAAGTATAACTAGTTAGCATATTTTCTTCCTTATTAGTTTTATGTTAAGAAATAAATTGGATTGATGATTTTTGTGTATGACTTTTAAGTATTATTTTAACATTGGAAGTTGGAACTATATATTCATTTGGTATGGTATTGAAAAACCTTCTTAGAAATTTATTTGCAAAACTTGAAATTAGTTACCATTAACATACAATATAACATAATATTAAATACATTTTTAACGTTCCAAAAAATTACGTTATCATTCCAAAACATCGAATTTCGTTCCAACTAAGCGAACCGAAGAAGAATAAATTTTTGTAAGCAGCGAATTGCATTCCGGAACTCGTTCCGCGAATCGAATCGAACCACGTTCCAGGTAACATAGGTCAGAAGACATCAAACACCATGAAGGCATGAAATATCATCAAACACAATGAAATATGAACCATAAAAAATTCATGAAAATTTGTCAACAAAAAATAGAGGTACACACAAATAGTTTCTGACACTACTCCCAACAACAACAATCACAGGCTTCCTATCGAGTTCCCTGATATAATCAACACGAAGCAGATCCATCTGCCCTTCCCATAAACAGACCCTTATGATGTCTCCACTGCAATCAAAACAATATTCTGTAAGAATACAGATTTAACAAACACAGAGAAGGAGAAAGAAAACTCAATACCAAACCTCAAAAGCTTCACAAATGTATCAATTATTTTGAAAGTGCCTTCTCCAGTCGATCGTTGAATATCATAAGCTTCACTCACAGACATGAGCAATCCAATTATATCTTGCAAACAATACAAAAACAAAACATAAAAGTCATATCAATAATAGGATACTCCATCATGCAAGTCACACAGACCAAAACAATCTTAATCAAGAAATTCTTACCAGTAAGAGTGGGATCCTTCTCCTTCCTATCCTTAATCTGTTCAAGCATGGCAAACATAAAATAATGCCTTGGAATTTTAAGCGTGTCGTCACAAACCTCATCCATTACAGTAGAACTATTCAACTTGATGATGTATTCAGAAGGGATAGCATTATATCCTGCTTTACACTCAACCACTTGAAACCTAAAAATCTTGTAAATTTTTCCTTCAATGAGCCTATTTCTAAAATTGCCAACAATACCAATATCAATAAAAGCTTGAATGGCATTTCCATACAAAACAACAAAAGAAATAACATTTAACATATTAGAAAAATCATCAAAATCTCAGAACTCACCGTATATGCAAAAATAAAAACAATACGAAAAAAATACTTGCATAAAAAAAAAAAATCACCTGATGATCAATCAACAAAACATACGTTTTGGCAGAAGTAGCAAAATTTGGGAATATGGTCTCCCAGATCCTACTAATTCTAACTATTATAAATGCTTCTACTCCATGTTCAAGTTGAGCAATTGCAGCATGAAAAAGTTTAACAGCCTCTATTAGAGAATATGTAGTTAAGTTAATCACTTATAGTTAAATAGTTAAGTTACTTGATTAGTTGAGTTAGCAACTGCTAGTCAGTTAAGTTGTTAGGCTATTAGTTACAATTAGTTAGTTTTTTGTTTCTAAGCTTCTAGTATAAATACTATAGGATTGATGTAAACTTTACTCTTTTCTGTTTTCTCTATTGTAAATCTGATATGGCATCAGAGCCTTTTGTTCTTTTTGCTTCCGCTCTCTTGATCTTTTCTGGTTCTTAATCCAGATTTTCTTTTTGTTTCTTTCTTTTTCTTAGAAACCAGTCAGGTTTCTTTCTACTGATTTCATCGCTATTTCTTCATTTTCTTTGCTTTAATGGCGTCTTCTGGTTCTTCTGCTACTGGTCTTTAAGACCTGAGGATTTTCCCTCAAGCCCTTACTACATTCATGCCAACGAAAATCCAACGTTGGTGCTGGTTTCTGTAGTCCTCACAGGACCCAACTATCATTCTTGGAATCGAGCCATGAAAATGGATCTGCTTACCAAGAACAAACTTCACTTTGTCGATGGATCTCTGAGGGTGCCAGCTCGTGATGATCCTCTGTATCAGGCTTGGTTAAGATGCAACAATCTTGTCATCTCTTGGTTAGTACATTTTGTTTCTCCTTCCATCGCCCAGTCAATCATTTGGTTGGAATCTGCTATAGACATATGGAATGACTGGAAATCAAGATTCTCTCAAACAAATTCCTTTCAAATTTCTGATCTCTATACTGAACTCTACACAAGCACATAAGGTTCTTTATCAGTACATGAATTTTTTACCAAGCTGAAAGTTTTGTGGGATGAACTGAATATTTTAAGGCCTATTACTACTTGTTCTTGTGCACCTGTGTGTTCTTGTACTCCGGCCAAGAAAATTCGAGAATTCCATGAAAATGATCAAGTAATAATCTTTATCAAAGGACTTTCTGATCCCTATTCCAGTATTAAGACTCAGATACTAATGATGGATCCATTGCCTTCACTGAACAAGGCATATTCCTTAGTGATTCAACAAGAACGTTCTGTTCTAAATCTTCCTAGTTCTGTTGACATGAATGCTTTAGCTGTCAAAGCCCTAATGGCTTCAAAGGTTGGTCTTGTACTCGCTTTCAAGAAGACCTTCAACAACAATAAAAGGCCTCAGTGTTCTTTCTGTGGCAGGGAGGGGCATACCATAGAAAAATGTTATAAAAAACATGGTTATCCACAGAATTATAATCAGAACTATAAAGGAAAGAGGTCTCACACTGCTAATGCTGTAGAGGTTATGGAAGACTCTGAAATTTCAGAGATTGCTGACAACAATGAAGTTTTTCAACTCACCAGAGATCAATATCAGCAACTCATGCATTTAATTCAGCCTCAGAGTCACCATGTCAATGCAGCTATCACACTTCCTCAGGATTCTACACTTCATGAAACTCATGGTACCTTCTTCCTTAATGATTGTGTCATAGATCCAAAAATATCTTTGAATGTTTTTACAAACAGAAACAATGCAGCTTCAGATTGGATCATAGACACAGGCGCTACAGACCACATTACTTGTCATCTTAATTCTTTCATTTCTTACAAAAAGGTTTATAATGTGTATGTTGGATTGCCTAATAACACTAAAGTACAAGTCACACACATAGGCACTGTAAAATTTAATGACTTTCTTCATCTATATAATGTGCTTTATGTACCTGATTTTACTTTTAATCTTGTCTCGGTAGGAAAATTAACTTCTGATATTTCTTGTTGTTTAATCAATGTTTATTCTCACTGTGTAATACAGGACATCCACCATTGGAGGATGATTGGAGTTGCTAAGAGAACTCAAGGGCTTTACAAATTACAACATGATTCTTTTGATGCTATGCATATTGATACTAATCCTAATAAGCATTCTAATGATGTGTCTGATATCTTAGTTCACAAGTCTAATGATGTTTCTACTGATCATGCTGTTGATGTTTCTTTTCATGATCATGTTGTTGATTCTTTTAAACATTTTGTTATTAATTATACTTGTAATCATGACAATGTGAATGTTAATGCTAATTCAGATTGTAATAGTGATATTTCCATTCTTTAGCATAATAGATTAGGACATTTGTCTAATCCAAGAATGAAATTACTAATTCCTTCTTCTGATCCTGTTCTTTTGTGTGAAACTTGTCATATGTCTAAGCATAAACGTAGCCCTTTTCCTGTTAGTACTTCTATTAGTTCTAAGTGTTTTGATCTTATACATATTGATATCTGGGGAGATAATTATGCTCCCACTTTTAAAGGACAGACATATTTTCTTACTATTGTTGATAATTTAGTAGGTTTACTTGGGTACATCTCATGAAAAACAAATCTGAAGCTCGACCTTTAGTACATAATTTTGTTGAAATGGCCAAATTTCAATTTAATGCAACTGTCAAATGTATAAGGACATACAACGGTCAAGAGTTCAACATGCCATCTTTCTATGCTTCTAAAGGTATACTTCACCAAACTTCTTGCATTAAAACCCCTCAACAAAACAGTGTTGTTGAGAGGAAACATCAGCATCTTCTTAATGTTGCTAGATCATTAAGGTTTCAAGCCCACTTACCTATAGAATTTTGGGGCTATTGTATTCTTCATGCTACTTTTCTTATCAACAGAATTCCTACTCCTGTACTTAAAAATGAATCTCCTTTTCAAAAATTGTTTAATGATTCACCTAGTATTGATTCCTTGAGAGTTTTTGCTTGTCTTACATTTGCCTCTAATCATAGTAACACTAAGAATAAATTTGATAACAGAAGTATTAAAAGTATTTTTGTTGGATTTGCTCATGGAGTAGAAGGATATAAGTTGTTTGATTTACAATCTAACAAGGAATTCATTTCTCGTGATGTTACCTTTTATGAACATATTTTTCCATATTCTGCTTCTTATGCTTCAATTGAAAAAATGCAGTTTACTAAGCATAAGATAGCAGAATCTGTAATTTTACCTTCTCTTGATCATTCTGCAGCCTTAGATGTTATGGATGATGAATTCATCAATCACAATAGTGCAGAAACTCAGTTGAATTCATCAAATGCTCCAAATCCAACAACTGTTCATCAGTCTCATGACCAGATTCATAGTGTTGTTCCTGAAATACAAATTTTTCCTGTCAACCAGATTCCTACACAAACAACTTCAAATACTCAACCTCTTTCAAACACTCAACCTCATTTTTTAGTCCCTTTAGTGCAGCATCCTCCTGCTATTGCACTCAGAAGAAGTACAAAGATCAAAACCACTCCTCCATATTTGTCTGATTACAAATTGCCTAAGTCTAATTCTGCACAAGTTCAAAAGACAAGTCCACACATTCTTCCAACAGTTTTTTCCTATGATAAGATCTCCACAAAACACAGAGCTTTTGCAGCAGTAATTGATGATGACAAGGAACCTAAAACCTATAAAGAAGCTTCCACAAATCCACATTGGCAGTAGGTAATAACAGAAGAGTTAGCAGCTTTGGAAAAAACTCAAACCTAGAAACTTATTGACTTACCACCTGGTAAGAAAACAATAGGATCTAAATGGGTGTACAAAATTAAGAGAAAAGCTGATGGTTCGATCGAACATTACAAAGCTCATTTATTTGCAAAAGGATACACCCAACAAGAGGATATTGACTATTTAGATACTTTTAGCCCTGTTGCTAAAATGGCAACAGTTAGAACTCTCTTGGCAGTAATAGCAATGAAGGGATGGTTTCTTCATCAATGTGATGTTAATACAACATTTTTACATGGAGATTTAGAAGAGGAAGTCTACATGAGGTTACCTGAAGGATATTTGCAAGGTTCAATAAAAGTTTGTAAGCTTGTAAGGTCATTATATGGTTTAAAACAAGCTAGTAGGCAGTGGAATATTGAACTAACAGAGAGTTTATTCAGCAAAGGATTTGTGCAATCTCATGCTGACCACAGTCTTTTCACAAAGAAAACAGGTGATACTTTCATTGCTTTACTTGTATATGTTGATGATATTCTCATAGCAAGTAATAGTATGGATGAAGTATTGTTGATTAAGCAGCATTTGAATGATCCTTTTAGCATCAAAGATCTTGGCGAATTGAAGTATTTTCTTGGTTTGGAAGTAGCTAGATCTAAGAAAGGAATCAATGTCTGCCAGAAGAAATACACTTTAGATTTGTTGAAAGAAATGGATTTTTTAGAATCAAAACCAGTACCTACTCCTATTTTAGCAGAAACTCGATTAACTAAAACCCCTGGAACTCCACTTGTTGATATTACTCCCTATAGAATGTTAATAGGCAAGCTTCAGTATCTCACCACTACCAGACCAGACATTACTTTTGTTGTTCAGCAACTTGCTCAATTTCTTGATGAACCTACATCAGCTCATTTACAAGTGGCTCATCGTGTCTTGAGGTACCTTAAAGGTACTATAGGTCAAGGATTACTTTTTCCATCAGACAGCTGATGTAGGTGCATTACAGGGTATTGCGTTTTTCTTGGTGGATTTCTTATATCTTGGAAGACAAAGAAGCAAACAACAGTCAGTCGGAGCAGCTTAGAAGCAGAATACAGAGCTCTTGCTTCAACTGTCTGTGAAATCCAGTGGTTGCACTATGTTTTAAAGGATTTGGATATTCACATCACAGCACCAACTCCTTTGTTCTGTGATAATCTTTCAGTCATTCACATTGCCAAGAATCTTGTCTTTCATGAACGGACTAAGCACTTGGACATTGATTGCCATGTGGTGCGGACTCAATTACAGAAAGGCTTAATCAAACTACTACCTGTTACTACTCATCTTCAACTAGCTGACTGTTTTAAAAAGGGATTGTCTTCTACTAATTTTGCTAATGCTTTCTCCAAACTAGGAATACGTAATCTGTATTCAGCTTGAGGGGGGGTATTAGAGAATATGTACTTAAGTTAATCACTTATAGTTAAATAGTTAAGTTACTTGATTAGTTGAGTTAGCAACTGCTAGTCAGTTAAGTTGTTAGGCTATTAGTTACAATTAGTTAGTTTTATGTTTCTAAGCTTCTAGTATAAATACTATAGGATTGATGTAAACTTTACTCTTTTCTGTTTTCTCTATTGTAAATCTGATAGCCTCCTACATCATGAAGGGGAAAAAAACCAAGAAGTCAAGACCACAAAAAGCAAAATTTTCATCATAATACAAAAGATAAGAACATAAATAAAAATAAAAAACAAATGAAAAAGAAATCACCTTCTTGACTGAGGAAGATTTCATGTTTATCCCCTTCTTGGTAGAGGAAGATTCCATGTTCACCGAATAAAACGACACTGGAAAAAAGCAAATATGAAGACAACTAACATCATCAACACAGAGGAGAACCAACATACACAAACAAACACCATGCATGGACAAAAATCAATGATACTTATTGCATTAGAAAATGAATTCATAACCAAAGGAAAAACAATAAAATCAAAACCAAGGAATACCAGATAACATGACAGAAAAAAGACAAAGAACAAAACAAAAAAATGCTAGAATCACTAAATAAAAATAAAGATAAAAGAATGGCAATACCCAACACCAAATACAAAAAAAAACCACATAGATCCAACAGAGATCAAACACGAACCAAACAGAAAATCACAAGCGGAGAAACAGAGAAAAAACCAGTGAAAAAAATGCACCAAATTGCAAGCATCGTTACCTTTCTCGGAGAAGAACTAACAGGAACAACCTGAAAAAAATCAAAAACATGCAGAAAGAAAAAACATCAAAAACAATAAAAAAGCACAAAAAATTTAAAAAAAAAAACAAAATACAAAAGAATACAATGGAGTTAATTCCAACACAAGATCAAGATTGACACCAGAAAAATCAACAATAAAAAGTTGAAGAAGAATGAAGAAAAACCCAAGCAAAATACAAAACAATGCAATAGACGAAATACCAAAAAAATTTAAGATAGACATTACTGAAATCAACAAAAAAAGTGCAAAAAGAAAAAAGAGAAAACCAAAAGATTAACAAAAAGCCATTACCAAATTCAAGCAAAGAAAAAGAGAAGAAATAAAATCACATTTCAAAACCAAAAACGGAGAGCCAAGTAGCAGGAGAAGAGATGAAACTATAAAATAGAATTGGAAGTCTCTAGAAAACCCAAATATCAATACAGATAAACTTAAGAAGTCAATAGCAGACCAAAAAAACACATGTCTGACTTTAAAGATACGTGGAGAAGGCTAATGAAACGTGGAAAAAGAGAGCGAAACCTAACAAAACGTGGAGAAAAAAAATACTGCCTGCTAAATTAAAGAAATGGGTTGTCCCAAAAAATTAAAGAAATGGATTTGTTAGTGAGGCCCAATGGGCACCCAAACTTCATGGAATTAAAATAAGTGTTTAAGGCCTCCTAAATTAAAGAAATGGGTTTGTTAGTTAGGCCTAATGGGTACCCAAACTTCATACAATTAAAATAAGTGTTTCATCATCAATAAAATAATAATTCAAATAACAAAACACTAATAATTAATCAGCCCTAAAATATTTAATTAACAAAATTATATTCTCATTCCATATTTTTTTTGGTTCATAGAAACCCTAAATTTTTAATAGAAATTAAATGACCTCCATCAAAAATTAATTCTAATCAATCATATTAATTACAGTTCAATTCATAATACCCTAATTAGTAATTCTAATAATTTTCAAGACTCAACATAAAAATAACCTTTTTAGTCTCCCATGAAAATTACCTTTGATTTTAATTGGGCTAAATAGACCGACAATCGAAACCACCAAATTTCAAAAGTTTTTTTTTTAAAAATAAAACATAAAAAATTTGATTTTTAGTCATTCATAGAAATATTTAGTTTATGGAGACAAAACATAAAAAGTCCGTCCACGAAACTCATTAATCAAATTCAGATTCCAGACCCTTGACAAAAGCCATTGATCACAAAATAATCTTTTAACCGACACTTGACCAACCTCAATCGAATAAACCAAAACATTAAATGGTCAAACCCATAATTATAAGGGATTAAATAGCATAAAATATAAAAATCTAAGGATCATTTGATAAATAACCTGGGAAAAAATTATTTGTTTATGAAGACTAAACATAAAAATTCCGTCTTGAACCCTCAACGAAACTTATTAATCAAATTCAGCTTTGAGGCCCTTAACAAAAGCCGTAGATCACACAATAACCTTTTAACCGACACTTGAATAACCTCAATCAGACAAGTGGACAAAAAATTTATACGATATCAAATAGACCGGCAATCAAGACCACAAAATTTTAAAAACATTTTTTTAAATCAAAACATTCAAATTAACTTTTGCATCCTTAATGGAAGTTGCAGATCATGAAATTACCATTTAATAGACACTTAAGTCACCTTGATCGAACAAGCAAAACAAAAAAAAATAAAAGAATTAAAGTCGAAATGTTCAGTCGTCCAACCCAGAAATTGTGAGGGATTAAATAGTATAAAGCATAAAAGTCTAAGGATCATTTAATAAATAATCCAACAAAAAAATGATTTATTTATGGAGACAAAACATAAAAATTCCCTCTTGAACCCTCCACGAAACTCATTAATCAATTTCAGCTTTCAGTCTCTTAATAAAAGTCGTAGATCACACAATAACCTTTTAATCGACACTTGAACAACCTCAATCGGACAAGTGGACCGAAAATTATATGATATTAGACAGACTGGCAATCGAGACCACAAAATTTCAGAAGCATTTTTTAGAATCAAAATATTAAAATTGACTTCTGAGTCCTTCATGGAAGTTGTAGATCATGAAATTACCTTTTAATAGACACTTGAATCAGCTTGATCGGACAAGCAAAACAAAAAAAATTAAAGAATTAAAGCCGAAACGTTTAGTCGTCCAACCCAGAAATTGTGAGGGACTGAATAACATAAAGCATAAAAGTATAGGGATCATTTAATAGATAAACCAACAAAAAAATGATTTGTTTATTTAGAAGGGGGCCCATCAATAGTAACTTTGTTCCAAACTTCCCAAAACCCCCTCAACCATCAAGCGAAATAACAAAAAACCAAGCATAAAAGTACCGAAATACCCCTGACAATTTGTTCTTGGGTGAATGTAGTGAGATTTCTCAACTGGTTTTTTGGTACTTTTACTTCTCATTTTATATATTGTTATAGATATAGTCAGATTGAGAGGTGAGATGGGAGAATCTATTGGATGAGATATAATATGCTAAGAATGTTGTTAAAGTGCACCTCCTACAAGTTAGTTTTTGTATCTTCCCCTCATAATATTCTCCGCCTGCTAGGTTGGGAGATAGCTGAATAGAAGTTCCAATATTTCATTGTTTGTAGCATATATGGATGTCAAAGTCAAGTTTTTTTGTAAGATGTATGGTTGTGTTGTGGGAGAATTCAATAAGTGTTTAAAGCTTTATATCTTAGAAAAACAAACAGCACTATGTTTGATAATGGAAAACAGGCCCGTTTTAACTTTCATGGAAAATAGAAAATGGGTAGAAAACTGGATGAAAATGAAAACAAAATTTGGAAAATAAATAAAAAAAATAATGTGTTTTATTGTTTTTGATTGTTTTCATTTGAAAACGTTTTAGTTGTTCCTGTTTTCCAGATTTCAAACGGCAAAATGTACTTTTCCACTCCGGAACTTTTTGCAAACAGTAAAATAAGCCTATAAACTTCAATTTAGACCAATTTCACCCCTGAACGGTCAGATAAGCCCTATACTGTGAGAAAAAGCCACGCTAACATGCCGCGTTGCCTGAAAATGTCATGTCATCTTGGGGTATATTTTCTGGAAAAGCAAAAAAAAAATTAAAAAAATAAATTATGGATTCATTTTTAGAAAAATTATTTTTATTCCACCAGATATTTAGTTTTTTTTTAAGAAAATTTCATTTTCAAAACATTTATCCTAAAACGACGTGGCATTTTCAGGCCACGTGGTAGGCTAGCATGGCTTTTTCCCACAACAGAATGGCTTAACTGGCCAAATTTGACAGTTCAAGGGTGAAATTGGTCAAAATTGAAGTTCATAGACTTATTTGGTCGTTTGTAGAAAGTTCACAGATAAAAACATTAATTTCCAACATTTTAAGGACCTACCTGAGCTGGGTTGTTTTGCAAATTTCAAACATTTCCAACATTTTAAGAACTTATTTGAGCTGGGTTTCTAGGTGATTTAGGCTATGTTTGTGCTGTTTAACCACCAAACCAATTATCAGTATATTTTATATTTTAACTAGACCCGTAGCGCGGGTATATTGTAGTTTTAAATTTTATACTTATAGGGAACAACCATAAAAGGATTAGGGATTGGATGCAGGTGATACAGGACTATTCGCAAGTTATTCGAACTCAACTAGAAGAAAATTCAAATTTGGCTCGGTCATTGTCGAGCCGAACTCGAGTATCAAATCGAGCCGAACTTGAGTTTAGAAATGCTTGATTCGATTCTCGTAGAGCTACTCGATACACATATATACATTATATTTTATATTTAATTATAAAATTATTATAAAGCTCGGGCTCGAGTTTAAATTTGAGTAAAAATGATTTTTTTTTCAAATTTTTTAGTATGGAATTATCGAGCTCGAATATTCAACTACTCAACTTGGCTGGACTCAATTATAACCCTATGTATACCTCCATAGTAGACTCGACCGCGGTTCGATTCTAACCGAAAAACCAAAACCTTAATATTATAAGGTTTCGGTTCGGTTTTATATTTGTG
Source organism: Corchorus olitorius (assembly GCA_001974825.2). NCBI lineage: Eukaryota > Viridiplantae > Streptophyta > Magnoliopsida > Malvales > Malvaceae > Corchorus > Corchorus olitorius. The sequence goes on along the minus strand of AWUE01022597.1, from coordinate 26,354 downwards.
AAACCGAAACCGCCCATTTTTCAATATTTAAAAAAATATATTTTAGTATTTTATGTTTACCCATATATAATAATGAATAATGATGTATAATGTATTATGTATATAATATATGTTTAATACTTTTTAAAATAAAAATTAAATTTTTAATTATTTGCGGTGGTGCAATAGGCACTTGAATAGCGCAAACAAGGGTGCAAGCATGTGAAATGTCCGGCTCATGGCCTAGGACTAATTGAAGGGGATAAATATTATATGATTGAAAGGGCATTGATTTTCAATGTCATCTAAATTTAGATTATTTTCAATGACGTAGAGCTCAATACACATATATTTCTCCTTCAGGGAGACCAAATAAGTATCAACAAAATATTTAATCATACGACCAAAATGTGCACAATGTCGAGTCAATTCACGGGCTTCTGGCCTTTTCACTTTATCTATTTTCTGACTCTGTCATACACCAATCAGATTGGATATCTTAGAATTTCTCAATGTGCATACGCCTTAAGCAGCATGTATTCATAATTATGGTCATGCTCTCAAAAGCGACATAATGAGCCATCCATGAATATAGCACATTTGTGTGATATAAGACTTTCAATTTAAAATAGACTGCTTTCCAGTATTGCCATGTAGATTCAATTCATACATGGTGTTAGGTAGCATACCAAAGTAGCGAGCATCTATTCATCAACTCGTACGAGTTTGTTAAATAATTTGTATGCTCAAAGCCTCTACAAGGGCTCATAATAATTTTGTAAGCATGCTTATGACCTCTATCATGGTCCATAGTACTGGCCTCTATGACAGCCCATTGGAATTATTTCAGTGCGTTCATGGCCTCTATAACGGCCCATTAATTAAGGATTATTTCAATAACTGTTACGCATTAGCGTAAATTAGCATCTCACTTTTCATCAAATGTTATTAGCAAGGCCTTGCGGGGATGCATCTCATCATTCATACAAAAAGTTATTGCCACTTATCGGCCCATTAATTAAGGATTATTTCAATAACTGTTACGCATTAGCATAAATTAGCATCTCACTTTTCATCAAATGTTATTAGCAAGGCCTTGCGGAGATGCATCTCATTATTCATACAAAAAGTTATTGCCACTTATCATAATCTATAAAAACATACAGATAATTCCGGAATCAATATTTATTTTGACAACTGTAGGTGTCAAACTTCTATATATTTGGTAATTGGCAATATTTTTTACTTTGAAAAATAATTTAAAAGCGTTTTCCTTGTGAACAAGATTTACAAGTGTAATCATCAGAGAACAAGACTTTTATGTCTTTCAAAGGGTGTCTCCTTATATCTTTGATTGTTCTTTGCATCATCATAATGCCTGAATGACTAGGGTAATCATACCAAAATCTGAACATATCATAGTTCAATTTTCAAGGCATAATAGTAACTCTTTTGGGGAAAAACATTTAACCCAGTAATATATGCTTCTAGCCTTTTATGGATGGTCTTCTAGCCTTTTAGCAACTCTTTATGTATTTCAATTGTTGTCACAAGATGTTACCCACTATGGTGTACATCTTAGCTAAGTAGATTCTTCCTTGACCTACTGATTAATAATGCATCTTTCAAGACGCAAATCAGTATCATTTTGACAAAATAATTGTGGCATTCACGTAGCCATCTATAATCTTAATATGACCAGATATAGTGTGAACATTTGCTTTACGCAATGTTATAATCAGTATCATTTTGACAAAATAATTGTGGCATTCACGTAGCCATCTATAATCTTAATATGACCAGATATAGTGTGAACATTTGCTTTACGCAATGTTATACTTGAGAATAAGTTTTTGCTACTTAACATCGTATGTGTGGTAGCACTATCAAGCAAGCATATAATATGTTTTTTTCTCAATATTTTCATTTTCACTTATATTGACAACTTTGGGTGTCAAATGGCATATGAATTTTTTTCTAATTACACCAGGTAAATTCCAGGAAAGAATGGAGGGGTCACAAACGGTCCCACTTAAAATCCACACTCCCTAGACAGAATTTTCCTAGACATGTAATTGATAGCACATGGGTCTAGTATGACAACATTAGGTCTCTAATCAGTATTATTAATCTATATATCGAGAATATACTATGACAACTTCGGGTGTCAAAAGATGATTTACCGTAGTAAATAAGTAATGTTTATTATGACAACTTCCAGTGTCAAAAGATAATTTACCGTAGTAAATAAGTAATGTTTATTATGACAACTCCCGGTGTCAAAGAATAATTTACCGTAGTAAATAAGTAATGTTTATTATGACAGCTTCTGGTGTCAAAAATAAATTAACTGTGGTAATTCAAGGGCAACATTAATTATAATTTACCAGAGTGGCACTTCTAGTGTCAAAGGTAATTTTAATTTACCAAAGTGACAACTTCTGGTGTCAAAGGTAATTTTAATTTACAAAAATGACAACTTATGGTGTCAAAGGTAATTTTCAATATTATTTACAATAAGAGTAAAAAGATAACAATATAAACAACTTAAGAAATAAAAACTTAAGATTGGAAAATCAAATCTAAACAAAAGGTCGAAGCTTCGCGATGCTAGCTAGAGCTTTCGTGCTGATAACATGTTATAAAACTAATAAGATCGCGAAGAACAAAAGAGAGAAAATGAGAGAGAAATTCTTATTACTCCAGAGAGAATGGAATACAGAAATGAGATGTGATTACAACTGAATAGAACTAGTCTATTTATAGCTGAAAGTTACAACGGACAAGATCATCTGAAGAGATAAAATCTAAATCAAATCTAGATTACATAATCAAATAATATCTAAATATAATCTACTTAAATCTTCATATAATGCAATTGAATTCCATTTTCCATAATTGAGAGCCTCTCTCTCCTCCAACGAGGAGCTTTTCACCTTTGAAAAAACAACCACAACAACCGCCCTTGTGGCCACCGTATTAGGCGTTCAAAGAAGCAAACCGCCACGGAAAACACCACCCAAAAAAAATAAATACAAAAATCTTTATTTGTTGATCAATCTTTTCTTCCTTTCAACCTCCCTTATCCAAAATCATTGTTTTCCTTGACTTCTTTCTTTGTCATCTTGTTGTCTATACTCTATCTGTAAACCTCTGTTATCATTCCCTTCCACCTATTTCCTAAGACTTTCAACTTTCTTACTTCAGTCTTACAAGCAAACCCAACCCCCAAACCCCCCCCCCCCCTTGTCTTTTTTGGGATAATCTGAAGTTCAACCTCGGTCTAATCAATTTTTACCAGCAGAAAATCCCCCTTGATACTACCTATTTGCATTCAATTTGTCCCTTATTTAGCTTATGACCAACTGTAATACCAAGCCAAATCATTACTCTCTACATACCCTGACAGCTTTTGAAAACTGCCCAACCCAGAGCTTTCCCGGTTTTGGAAAAATGGAAAGACCACCTGTAAATACTGGCAGACAAGATATTCAATGCAACATGTTGACACGCATATCAGAAACCATGCAAGGAGGTAGAATGTGCATGCGCATAAGGAAAAAGAAACGCTACAAGCCCTATTTAACCCATGCAAATCTCAAAGAACAAAATTCATCTACTTACAAGCCCTATTTAACCCATGCAAATCTCAAAGAACAAAATTCATCTACTTACAACAATCTGGAAAAAAAAAAAAAAACTCTCACTAAAAAGATAGAGAGCTTGAGAGGGAAAATATGGAGAGAATTAGCCATCTAAGGGAGTGTAGTTGGTCCAATAATGGAAAAAGCTCGGAAGCCAGCGACGGTGAAGGCCATGGCACAACCACCTTCAATCATGTTCCAGCTGAAAACACGGTTGACAAGGCTAGAAGAGGGCCAATCCCAGAATTCACACTAGAAGAACTTGAAGGGGATAGAGAATTATGGAAGCATTGCCTAGTTGGACACCTCCTGGACGATAGAGTCTTCTCAACAAGTTACATACAGAATTGGGTCAACAGAGTATGGGGGATCGGCAGTAGTGCACAAGTTGTTGCAAGAGATGGAAACAAATATGCCATCATTTTCAGCAATGGGCTGGCCCAGCAGTTCCAACAACAAGAGGATCCATGGTTAGTGGATGGTGCTATGTTCGTGATGCAGGAGTGGAAACCAAACACCAAACTAAGAAACATGAAAGTGGAGAGCATACCCTTATGGATGCAGATTCTGGACTTACCTTTGGAGTACCTGAACCTAGTGGTGGCTAGGAGATTTGGGAACATTGCTGGAAGATTCGAAAGGCTTGATTGGGAAGGGAGTGTCATCACCAACACCACCACCAACATCAGATTCATAAGGGTGAGGGTTTGGGTCAATCCACACAAACCCTTGCTTCCTGGCTCCTTCTACAAAAGAGATGATGGAGTGAGGGATTGGGCTGTCTTCAGTTATGAAAGAATCCACAGATTCTGCAAGAAATGTGGGAGATTGGGGCACACACAAACACACTGCACCCGTCTAAATGCGGAGATTGAAAAAGAAATAGATGAGCAGATGGAAAGTATCAGGCGTGAACTAGGTTATGAGATTGGTATTGACAACTAGCATAACCTTTTCACCAATGCCATGAGAGCCCACCACAAAAGGGGAAGAACAAGGACCACAACAATCACCTTCAATGAGAGAAACAGTGAAATACTCAACCAGAAAAGAACTCTCAACTTTGAGCGGGGTGAAAGCAGTCAGAAAGCCCAAGGAGAAACCCCAGATGGAAACAGAAACGGTAAAAGTACATAATTGGTCCCTAAAGTGGAGCCAAATGTGCATTTTGATCCCTGAAGTGAACCTTTGTTCAATTGAGTCCCTAAAGTGAAGGGTTAGGAACAATTGGAATCTTCTGTCAGTTGCACCGTCAAATTCGCTGACATGGCACTGACGCCGTTAACTTTCTGACGGCGGTGCTTAGGTGGACTGCCACGTCACCTTTTTTATTAAAAGAATATTTTCAAAAAATAATTTTTTTAAAATAATTTTGAAAATATTATTTTTTGAACTAAAAAAATATTTCGGTTTTTGATTTTTTTAAATTTTTAATTTAAAAAAATGATTTTTTTAAAAAAAAATTTTTGAACGTCTTTCCGAAAAAAACAGAAATGAAGAGAAAAAAATTCAAAATTCGTTTATTTTTCCTTTTTAAAAAAAAAATTTTGATCCAAAATTTTTTTGAACTCTCTTTTTTTTCTTTCGAAAAAAACAGAAAAAAAGGAAAACAAAAGATAAGAAGAAAATCATTTTTTTTTCTTTTTCCTTTTCTGAACTTTTATTCAAAAATCCAAAATCATTTTTTTGATAAAAAATAATAATTTGTTGAATTTTTTTTGAAAAAAACAAAAAAAACGAAAAAATTCTTCAAAAAACATATTTTTTTAAAAAATATTTTTTAACAAAAAAGCTGATGTGGCAGTCCACCTCAGTAACACCGTCAGCAAAGTTAACGGCGTTAGTGCCATGTCAGCGAAATTGACGGTGCAATTGATGAAAGGACCTAATTGTTCCTAATCCTTCACTTTAGGGATTCAATTGAACAAAGTTTCACTTCAGGGACCAAAATGCACATTTGGCTCCACTTTAGGGACCAATTATGTACTTTTACCAAACTGAAACACAGGTAACTCTATGCAAGTCACTAATGAGACTAACATTGTACCTAGTGCACTTGCAGAACAAACTGAAGAACAACAACCACTGGGGCTACCTGTAATGGACACTATTATGGCCACAACAACAGAGGAAGATGTAGCTGCCTTAATACCAGCAAACGAAGAGGGTTTCCAAGCTGAGCATCTACCTGAGAAACAAGGAGATATCAGGGCTCCAAATGACAGTGTCTTTGAGATGCTAGAAAATGAGAGTTTAGGAGTTCAACTATACCTGGAGCCAACAGTTGAGCTGAACCAAGTCACTCCTGATAACTCCCCCAGAGCCCCCCCAAACTCTTCTGTGGGACAGCAAGCTACCAATTTCACTGCAGCATATGATAAACAACAACGAAGGATGGAAAGGTTATTTGCAGAAATGAGTGACAAGGGGGATAAGTTGCTTGATGAATTGCTAAATAGGTTGTATCATGACCCCAATGTGCAGTCAGCTGATAACAAGCCCAGATGGATCCAGACAGAGGAAGGCATAGCTCTGTTCACAAATGGCAGGTTGACTGAAAAAAAAAAAGAAAGACAAACTTGAAAGCAGCAGGAGGAGGAAGATGAAAAGTATACAAGAGGTGTCGAAAGCAACAGAAAAGTCCACAAGAGAAATCAAGGGGAAAGGGAAACTGCAACAGAAGTTCAAATGGCAATGGAGATCCTACAACAAATGGAGGGAGATGAGATCACTCAGGTTACCATTCAGAACAGAAACAGTAATGAAGAAGAGAGCAGTGAAGAGGAAAAACAAAGGAAAGAAGATACTCACCAAGTGGAGAAGGCAACACAAGAAGGGAGTTCTGAAAATATCAGCAACTCATTATTTGCTGGCATTGAAAATGTCACTGATGAAGACCTTGCTCTAGCCTACCTACTAGCTGAGGAGGAGCCAACACCTGTAAGATCCAGCAGTACAACCTCGAGTCAAAAAAGAAGAAGGAGATGAAGTGAACAGCCAGGATGCAGCTAGAAGAGATAGCATTAGTAGAAGACTGGAACTTCTTGAGGTGGGTGAAGACAACAAGGAAGCTGGAAACAACCAAATTCTGGGGTTCAGGGAGGCTGTCCCGCAACAGCCCCCACAACAGCCATGATTTTCTTAAGTTGGAATGTTAGGGGACTAGGGCAACCCCTAACTAGATCTCACTGTTTTTCTTTGATACAAAAATATAAGCCCAATTTATGTCTTTTAATGGAAACCAGGACTAGTATTGAGAAAACTATGTTTTGGACTAGGAGATGGGGTTTTGGGAATGTAACAGGGGTTCCTAGTCAAGGTAATAGTGGGGGAATTATGATTCTATAGGATGACTCTATCAATGTAAACATCTTAAATATGAACAAGAACATGATTTCTACCTATGTACAAGATGGTAATACCAGTTTTTATCTCACCTGTCTATATGGACATCCAGATCTACAACATATAAGCAATGTGTGGAGCCAATTAACTCAGTTTCCTGAAGAATAAGTGAGAGAGGCAAAGTGGCTTGTGTTTGGTGACTTTAACCAAGTCCTTAACTCTAGAGACAAAATTTCTGCAAGATCAAGCCAGTTACAAGGATCAGAAGATTTAAGACATTGCCTAAATGAGTGCCAATTAACAGAACATCCAACAAAGGGGCAATTCTTTACATGGACAAACAATAGAGATATTGAGGACCTTACATGGAAAAGGCTCGATAAAGCCTTAGCAAATGCAGAATGGATAAGAGAACACGACAAGGCCTCAGTACTTAATTTACCCGTGATGCATTCAGATCATGGCCTCATGGTCATGCATACTGAGGAACAACAACCCTTCAGAAGAAGAGCCTACAGATTTGAGGCCATGTGGGTTACACACCCAAAATGCAGGGAAGTCATCAGCTCTGCATGGTCAAATTGCTATCAAGGTTCCCCAGCTTACATATTAACTCAAAAACTAAAGTGCACCAAGAGGGAGCTGCATCAATGGAACAAGAATGTTTTCGGACACCTCAAAGAAAGGAGATGGAGATTAGAAGCAGAGCTGAACATAATACAGACCAATTTGGAGGAAACCAGAAAATTTACCAAGGAAAAGGAGTTGAGGAAGCAACTAGAACAACTGGAAGAGCAAGAACAGATCCATTGAATGCAAAAATCCAGAGAAAACTGGATAATCCAAGGTGACAGGAACATTAAATTCTATCATACAGTCACTGCCAAAAGAAGAATAAGAAAAAGGATCAAAAACATTATCACTGATGAAGGTGAACCTATTGAGGATTTGAATGAAATCACAAGAACTTTCCTAAACCACTACAAAATGCTCTTCACACATGATGAAAGTGCAACCACTGAAGAAATAAAAAACACATTGCACTCCATCGATATCCCAAAACTCAGAGACAATCACATGGAAAGCCTTAGAAGAAATTTTACATCAGAGGAGATTAAGGAAGCTGCTTTCCAAATTGGCCCCCTAAAGGCCCCTGGCGTCGATGGCAAACCAGGATTATTCTACCAAGAATTCTGGGATATTGTGGGGACCCTCACCACTGCTGCAACCCTCTCCTTCTTGAACTCAGGGCACCTTTTAAAAGAGCAAAACAAAACACTTATAACCCTCATCCCAAAGAAAGATAATCCACAGAAGGTGGGTGATTATAGACCCATCAGTTATGTAACGTGGCTTACAAGATTATCTCTAGAGCCATGGTGAATAGGCTGAAGAATATCCTTGAAGATCTGATCACACCCTTCCAGGGAGCCTTTGTCAAAGGAAGATTAATATCAGACAACATCATCATAGCAGGTGAAATCACAAACACAATCCAAAAGAAGAAGAGAGGAGGAGGAGCTCTAGGGGCACTTAAAATCGACATGAATAAAGCATATGATAGAATGAGTTGGAATTTTATTAAAATTGTGCTTGAAGAAATGGGCTTTTCTCATCATTGGGTGCAATTAATTTATGAATGCATAAGCATAATGTCTTACCAGTTGCTGATCAATGGTGCACGTTTAGAATCCTTCATTCCCAAAAGAGGCCTTAGACAGGGGGACCCCTTGTCTCCTTATTTGTTTATCCTAGGCCAAAATATTCTGTCACTTATGCTAATGCAGGCTGAAGAAAGGAATGAGGTAAATGGGATCAAAATAAGTAGAGAGAGTCAGGCAATTAACCACTTACTTTTTGCGGATGATTGCTACTTATTTTTTCGAGCCAACCCCAGCTCATGCATAAAACTAAGAGGAATCTTTCAGAAATTCTGCAAGATCTCAGGACAGACCATCAACTATGAGAAGTCCAAGCTCATGCTCAGCCCTAACTGCAATCAAAGAAAGGGAAGGTGGTTCAAAAACATTTTGCAGGTAAGACTTTCTAACAATCCTGAAAAATACCTAGGAATTGAGTTTGGCAAAATGAAAAAGAAAAAACTCTTCTTCCAACCTGTGATTGAAGAGATGAACTCGAGGCTGAAAGGCTGGAAATCTCAACTTCTCTTATAGGGGGGGAAAACTGACTCTCATTAATGCCACCCTCGCTAGCATTCCCACCTACACCCTCTCATGCTTTAAAGCACCAACAGAAACCTGCAAGCAAATGGACAGAATTGTGGGAAGCTTCTGGTGGGGGCACAAACCTGAAGAGAAGAAACTGCACTTGATTAGTTGGGACAAAATATGCAAACCCAAAAATATAGGGGGCCTTGGCATTAGAAAGATGGAACACACAAACAGGGCACTATTAGCAAAACAGGCCTGGAGAATCATCGCAGAACCAGACTCACTAGTTGCCAAAACTCTTAAACCAAAATACTGCAAGAAGAAAGGTTTTCAATCAGTTGAAGCAAAACCAGTAGATTCCTGGTTATGGAAAAGCATTTTGTGTGGAAGAGATGTCTGCATTAAAGGGCTCGATATCCAGATTAGGAGTGGTGAGGACACTATCATCCAAGAAGGGAGACCGATACTTAAAGACCTGGCTGATCCACAGACAACTGATGGCAACATAGGAGAACCTTTACAACTGAACAAAATCATATGCCCCATTACAAAAAGATGGGATCCATGGTTGGCCAGTGTCTTACTCAACCCAGATGAACTACAAAGACTTTTAACAAAAAGTTTCTCATGGAGAGGGGGTAAAGACTTACAGTATGAACACATGATTTTAAGGGGCAATTCTTAGTTAGATCTGCTTATACAACAATACTGCAGGATGAGAATAACCAAGCCAACAACATACTTAGCAGAAATGAATGGGTCAACCTATGGAAATTAAAAATCCCTCCAAGAATCATTGTTTTTCTATGGAAAATTTGCAACAGAGGTCTACCTGTACGAGAGGAGCTTGAAAGGAGGGGCTTCGGAGTAACAAACTAGTGCATCCTATGTGGAGAAGCCAGGGAGACTATAAATCATTTGTTCTGGGAGTGCGCATATGCTCGAGCAGTGTGGTTCGCCTCAAGCTTGTCCCTGAGAACTGACAGATTTGAAGATTGTGATATCCCTAGATGGATTCAATCATGGTTGGCAAATGATGAAAGCAAATAAGAGGAAATCAGTTGGTTCGCGAGACAATTTACCTGCATTCTATGGAACATTTGGAGACAGAGAAATGAAGCGCTCTTTGAAGGCAAAACGCCAAACCCGAACACAGCCATTATCAGAAGCAGAAAGCAAGCGGGGGACATAAAACAAGCCTACTGCAATCACCCTAAAATAGGAAGAAACAGAGGCAATATTAGCGGAAACCAAAGAAAGATCTGCAGGAAACTACCGAATTCAACAACCAAATTATGGAATTAAGAAACTGGAACCTGTGGATCGAAATAAGTAAGAGGAAAGGGACAGCGGGCTTTGGAGCGGGAGCAATAGCAAGAGATGCAGCCAGTGAAACAATGGTCATCAACAAGAGTCTGAACATGGAGACAGCTATGGAGGCAAGAATCAATTTCTAAGACTTATTCGTCACAGAGTGGTGATTTTCGGAAAATATAGAATCAATTGCAGGGGGATCAATGAAGAAATGGGAAAAGCTATGGACAAACAGAATGAAGGTGCCATGGAGAATCAGGCCAGTGATGGAAGATGTGCAAGCACAAAAATAATCTGGAAATATCATGGTTTTTAGCAATAGTGAGCAGCCATTCGCTAAGGAAGTGAAGAAAATGGCAGAAGTGGCGGCTTCAACAATAACCTCGTTCTCTTGGCCCTAAGAATCATAACGGATTGTGGGCTTGGGCTGTCCTCTTTTCTTTTAACCTACTTTGCTAATTTTATTTTCTTGACTCTTTATCAAAAAAAAAAAATCTTCATATAATCTCCATATAATCTTCAGTTGAAATCTTCTGGTGATATCTTCTGTTGATAATATTCTCTGGAATATTCTCTCAGTATCTCTTCAAATCTATTCAAATATTCTACATGATAAAACCCAATAAATATTATAGACCTTGATGTGGTGTGTTAAGTCCACTATTTCATAATCGATTTTATTGAATAAAACATAATTTTAGTTTATAATATTCTTGGGTCATTCGGATGAACTTCTCGGGTCATTGGGGTTACGGGTTTGTTGGGTCTGGATAGGATGAGTTCGGGTCGTTTACTCTATTTGGTCAAATCGGGTTTGGCCGGGTTAACCAGGTTATCGAGTTTGGATCAAGTTTTGACAGTTCTACTTATAATTAATTTCAATAATTATTTTAATTTTCTTTTAATTTAAATAGGATAGATCATGTGCAATGCACGTGAGAATGAAGAACAGTAAAAATATAAAGTATACTACAATTTAGGCTCGGGTTTATTTTACAATATTGTACGAGATTTATAACAATGCCACTACATATATAGTCGATATTTAGAAACCCATATCGAGCCACTTCTCACTCCCACATCAGCCGCTTTGGCGCTATTTCCCTCTTCTCTCCGTCCGTTGTTCATCTTTCTCCTGTTTCCCTCCATTCCTTCTCAAGCCGCCTTGTCTCCTGCATCCTTTGCACCCATTTCCTCTGATTTTTTTTTTTTTGGTTTCATGCCGCTTGGTTTACTCTTACCCAAATTATCGGTTTTCCAATATTGGGTAAGGACTCCCTTTTGGATTGTGTTTCTTATTCTTCTGCTCGTAGTTCTATTTCCAGATCATTATGATTCTGTAATTAATTTGTACTGTATCATTTTCATGTTTTTGGCCTGGGAAGCTGGGACCATGGGTATAGTGAATCTTTCTATTTTGAATTCTAATTTCATGTTTTTTTTTTTAAGAAATTCAATATCAATAACCAGCTGCAGAGAGTTCACTTGCCATTTTATTATTTCAAATTTCAATGATAAGGTGAGATTCCTCAACTTCTTCTCCCAATCTATCTACAGTTTCATCCGTTTGGGCTTACCAATAGATAGTAGTATTAGAATTTTAATGAGTAGCAATCTTACGTGTTCATGTTCCTTAGTTGTAGAGTGCCTTCTAGCTCAACTAGTTCAATTAAAAACTCCACCGTCAAATAATAATTGTTTTTATTTACTCTTGGCTGAGTAGTTGGCTCTATGGGTTCTAAGGGTTTTTTTTTTTTTTTTTTTTGTTTTTTTTTAAGTTAGATTATTGAGCTCAATCAGGTAAAATGATAAAATTACATGAAAGCAAATAAAAGATAAAATATTTAAATGTATGGCATCCAAGCTAACTTTTATAATCTGTTCCTCCGTTTTGTAGTTGAATTTTGCTCAGCTTTTCCCTCCAGGTTCTGTCTCTCAATGAAGTTTGTAAGTCTCTTCTCTCTTCTTACTACACATTAATGGCCAAACGGTGCTAAAAGTTAACTAATTTAGTTAAGCTTTTAGAGTTTCTAATCTTGATTATTGGTGTAAAAGACAATTAGCCTTTGTTTATGTGTCTCTTGAACTATGGGTTTAGGTGAAAATTTCATTTGAGTATATGTGCTTTTTTGCAGACATGCCTTAGTGAAGGTGGTGGTTTCCATTTCCCACCATGTCACATGCTCAATATATCTGGGTTTAGGATCTTACTTGAATGCCCCTTGGATCTTTCATCTCTTGGTATTTTTGCTCCGATTCCAGTTGCTCCTGAGCCTTATGGGTCTTTGGATACAGACTTAGTTGTTAGCAAAAAGCAGAAGGTCGAAAAACCCCTTGATGCAAAATATTTAGTGCATGCAGTGCCTTGGTATAAAACTGTAAGAAATTTGCACTTATGGGATGTTTCCTTTATTGATGTTGTTTTAATCTCAAGTCCAATGGGCATGCTTGGCTTGCCATTTCTTACTCGAACCAAGGACTTTTCTGCTAAGGTAACTAGAGTTGGGAATTGTTGTCATTTTACTAAGTGATGATATTTGTTAGCCTTAGCCTTAGCCTTAGCCTCTGCTTTTTAATCTGATCAGGTATACGTGACGGAAGCAACAGCGAGAATAGGACAGCTATTGATGGAGGATCTTGTTTCAATGCACATGGAATTCAGGCAGTTCTACGGACCTGAGGATTCTTCTTTCCCTCAATGGATGAGGTGGGAAGAGCTTGAAGGTCTTCCATCCGAACTGAAGAAAATAGCCTTAGGAAAAGATTGCGAGGAGCTGGGTGCTTGGTTGCCCCTGTACAGGTAATATCATTAAATTAGATCATATGTTTCTATTGTCTGTAGAGTAGTGTGGCGTATCTTTTGATTGTAAGGCTAGTGTATGTATGTCAGTTTTTAGGCATCATTTATGATTGATCATGGTAGAATTGAGATACCCTTCATAAGAAAATTAAGTTGGCCCATTTGCCAATATTTTTAAAATGCTAAATAATGATGTATGATCACGAATGGGGTTTGCATTTATAAAATGCGTTTATGGCTTGTTGAATATAAGATTATCAGAAATTAATGGATGTTTCTTTTCAGTGCAGGTGATGTGAAGGATTGCAGGATGAAGGTTCAAACACTAAAATATGCAGAAGAAGCGTGCTATAATGGAACTTTGATCATAAAAGCATTCAGCTCTGGTTTGGACATAGGGACCTGCAATTGGAGAATAAATGGCCCAAGAAGAAATGTGGCTTATATTTCGAGCTCTATGTTTGTGTCTACACATGCTATGGATTTTGATTTTCTTGGTCCTCAAGGGAGTGATTTGATAATATATTCAGATTTCTCATCCCTGGATGCTACGGAAAATATGGAGAATGATGCTTACTTTAATCCTATTACTTGTACTTCTTCAAATACTAGGTAATTTTTGCTTTAAGATGATTGATGTATATCTATTAGTCTTTGCTAGGATGTTTCTTTTTTTTTTTTTCCTTTCTTTTTTTCTTCTCATTTAATGAATTATATATATAAGATTGCTATTATGGTAGTACTGAAATTCTATGCCTCATGTTTGTAGCATAGATGTCAATAATATGGAAGAGATGGCTGCATCTTTGCTTAAGGATGATGAAAGTACGGAGGAAATGGAGAAACTAGCTTTTATATGTTCATGTGCCCTTGAGTCTGTTAGAGGGGGTGGATCAGTTCTTATTCCTGTTGATCGACTTGGAATTGTTCTGTGCCTTTTGGAGCAATTGTCAGATTTGATGGAGTCTTCAAGTCTAAAGGCATGTCATATTTTCGTTCTTTTTCTGGTTAGCATGCTTAGCTACTCATTTTCACGCTGGCATCTAAAGGCATATAGACACAAAGGATTATAGTCAAGATGAACACAGGAGCTTACTGAAATGAGAAAAAAGTGAAAAATTAATTGTTTTTCTAAAGCTGGAACCCATGTTTGTAAACATTTTTGTTTCTTCATCGTAGTGCAATTATATTAGCTAAAACTAATGATCCTACCATGCTATATGGTGGTATGATACCTTGAAGCTGGGGCATTCACCTTTGGTAATCATAGCGTGAGGAAGGCCTTGGCCTCTTTCGACCATTTTAAGATCCAAGGCTTCTACATATGGGCACATTTTATAGATTAGAATATATATTAGCTCATAACCCTATAGCTTAAGTATATGATCGGGCAGTTCTTTAATGAGAAGAAAAAATGAAGATTTTAACTTGTATGCTTGCATTGAGTCATGCTTCTTTGCTGACCGTTTTATGCTATATATGTTGCAGGTTCCCATATACATTATATCTTCTGTAGCGGAAGAATTATTGGCATTTGCCAATATAATACCAGAGTGGCTCTGCAAGCAGCGGCAAGATAAGGTATATCTAATATCTTCCTCAGTGGCTTATTGTCTCAATATAATTTAACGACCTATATTGATATCTCTTTTTGTTGGTTGTGCAGCTTTTCTCTGGTGAACCATTGTTTGATCATACCAAGCTCATAAAAGAGAGGAAAATTCATGTGTTTCCTGCTATTCATTCACCTGAATTATTGTAAGATAGGCCCTTTTGTTTCTGTTGCTATTTTTTGCTGGGTTTACGAGTAAATGTGAAATGTTAACCATTGCATGCTCTTTGCTGTTGGGTCCTTGAAGATGTTATAATTTGCATTTGTTTTTTGCCTTTCACAACCTAATTTTTGATCAAGCACTGTTTTCTTTATTCTACCAATCTATTCTGTCTGTTGTCTCGGATCTTTGATGTTTTAAACATAATTCAAATTTTGTGTGAGAACGACAAAAATAAAAAGATTTAAGATTTTGAATTTGATACATATGAAATTGTTAAAATATTTGAAGTAGACTGATCAGGTGGTGTTGGAGAGTAACTCAGCACTTTGCTTATTTAGCATGCTAAATGCTATTGAAGTTCATATGGTAAATAAAAATTTACCAAAGTGCTCCAGTTGGCGGATGATTAGCTAATAAGTGGGTTAGCATCTTCCCTAGCGTATTATAATGTTTTATAACTGATGCAGTGGAGCAATTTTTGCGCCAAGTGCATTAATAGTGGCTTAAAGTTCAAATTTCATGTTACTGATCGAAATATTTTAGAAAGATGTTAATATGGTGACTTGGTAAGGGTCATCAATTGCTTGCATGATTCTTGATGCCACTTTTCATATCTTTTACCAAATTTCAATGTGCTTCAAGGTTCTAGTGACGTCAATTATATGTCATTGTGGAAGAAAGATGTACTGGGGAAGCAAAATGGAACATATTGATAAAGCTCTAAGATCCTCTTAGAACTTAGTAATCATTTTGGTGTTGTTAAGACTTGTATGGTGATCATGTATCTATATCTACTTGAGAAGCTAACATTATGTGCATAGAACCAATTGGCAGGAACCTTGTGTTGTATTCTGTCCTCACTGGAGTTTGAGGCTTGGTCCGGTTGTCCATTTGCTTCGGCATTGGTGCTCAGATCCTAACTCTTTACTTGTCATTGAGGTGCTTCTTTCCATTCATGATTTTTAATTACAGCCGATACTAAATATAAAATGACTCTATTATGAATCTTTTTGAGCAATGGAATACATTTATGGGAATTTTGCAGAGTGGGGTTGATGCTGACATTGCTCTCTTGCCTTTCAAGCCAGTGGAAATGAAGGTGCTTCAATGTTCCTTTCTCTCTGGAATAAGGTAAGTTTTGGCTCTCATCTCGTCCCCTGCCCTTCTAAAGAAAAGACAAACTCAAATAGTTTGCATAAAGAACTTCAAGCCAGACGAGAAAGTTTCAAAACCTCTGTTTTATATGCTGCTTTTGGCTAGAGAACTTAAATTATGTATGTATTCAATATGGGGTTTAACTTGGTAAATGGCAGTAATCTCTTATTTCAGGCTATTTATTCTTCAATTATATGGAAGTGTCTAAAACTGTCAAAGTTTAAAAAATTTCACATTGAAAATCACTCAAGTATGAATTTCGGTCTTTATATTTATGTTGCGAATTGTGAAGTTTGGCAAGTAAATGAAGTTATTATTCGAGACCATTCAGGATTCTCTTCAAGCCGATCCCTCTAGCTTGCTCTAATGAAATGTAATTTATGTGTTTATACTATTATTTCGAATTGTCTGGCTCCAGGTTTAGCTACTATTTGCGTTTATGTGTTTTTTTTCCTGCTTCCTGCAGGTTGCACAAAGTTAAACCGTTACTAAGGACATTGCAGCCAAAATTAATTCTGGTGATCTATTCTGTTTCTGCTGATGTTCATTCTCTGTGCAGGTTATATGAGATGTTATTTATCTGACATGCTCTTTTCTTTTGAAGATAGATTCCTAAGGATTTGGGGTGCAAGATCCAAATTTCAGAAGAAAACACAATTTTTCTCTACTCTGAAAATGATGAAACTTTACGTATACCAAGCCCAAAGGAGAGCACAAGCATTGAGATTGCAACAGATTTGGCTTCTGATTTCCAGTGGAAAATGTTGGAGGATGAAAACATCACAAGGCTGGAGGGAGAGCTTTTCATGGATCATGGCAAGCATCAGTTGCTTTCTAGGTCCCAGCCAGCCGACTCAAACCAACAAAGACCATTACTACACTGGGGTTCACCAGATTTGAAACGGCTTCTGACTGAGCTGTCAAAGATGGGCATCAATGGAACCATAAAACAAGTCATGGATGACGCCAAATCTGTAAGTGCTGCTGGGATCATAGATATCCATGATCCCAAGAAAGCCTTGGTAAATGTTCAAGAAACTGGTACTGTTATCATTTCTGCTGATGAGAATTTAGCCTCAGATATTGTCAAAGCTATTGAGAATGTTTTGGATGGCATTTAAATGAAATATAATTTTCTTTCTCTTATATATTTATATCTGTTTAGAAACGAAATCATGAACTGCAGTTTTTTGGATTGCAACTCTTGTGATTCTTTTTGATAACAAATTCCTCATTCGAAAGCATGAGGTTTAACACATCAAGGCTTCCTGAGTTTTTCTGAACAATATTACCAATACATATATTTTATTAAAATACCGATACAAACAAAACCATTGTCACCAATTCATACTGAAACAGGGAAATTTGGAAAGCTATATACAAGAGAGAAATGAATCAGATCTTCCCACCAAGTAAAGTCACCAAGAACCTTCTGTAGTCTCCAGAGGTATCTCCTATAACTGCATCATCAAGGCTGGACTTGTAAATGTTCATATATTCTCCTCTTATTTTCATCATGTCAATTTCTGCTCTTGTTACAATGCCTCTTGTTAATGAATCTTCATCGGTTCCCAGCCCGATGATGGAAGTTCCAATAACCTGTTCAATGGTTTGAACAGGTATAATATAAGAACCCACACAAAAAGGAGAAAAAAAGAACAAATCTGTTAAACAAGATAGAATAGAATAGAATCACCTCTGCAAAATGCTTTTCTGGGGTATCTATGCACAAGATAACCATTTTCAATAGTGATTCCAAATCACCCTTCCCAAGTTTCATGATATCCTGCCATTTTTGAAGATATCCTCAGTCAAAAGGAAAATGATATATATGTAAACTACATAATAATGCATATAAGATCAGATGGAAGCAGAACCTTGCCAATAGAATTTCCATGTTTTTTCTGGTAGCAGTCAAATGTCGCCCGGAGTTGATAGAAATTCCTTGTGGAAAGTATAAACACAACATCATCATGAACCAACTCTTTTGTTTTGATAGCCTCATGTAACCTATCTGCCTCTAAGTTTGCAACATCCATGTCCACCAGTTCTTTGTCATACCGGTAAGATGTTACTAATCCCAGCAAAATCTGTTCATCACCAAATCATATATGAGCTAATGTTCCTTCTTTATCAATTGTCTACCTATTCTTAGTGTGTGTAGTTACCTTCTTGAGGGGCATAGAAGATACTGAAGCTACAATATCTTCTTCGAGTGAACAGTCGAAGAGCGAGCAATAGACCTGCCTTACTGCTGCAAGATGCTGGGGAGATGATGCACATGACATCTCAACTATGATTTCTAGATGCTTGATTCCCCTCTTCTTTGAGTTCAATGCTTCATTTGCCAGTCTGGCATCCCTCTCTGAAGGATCATATGTCCATAGAATGACTGCTTTCTGTTAAACATCAGAATTCTTTTTCTTTTAAGATATGGAATTGGAAATGAAAGGCTTCCTTAAAATCATGGGAATTGCTCAACAAGTTTAAGAATCATTTCAGGACTAAAACTAGAAGCCTCCTAAACTTTTCTTTCTCTAATGAATCAGAATTTAAAGAAAACTTTTAACAGACCAGAAGCCATTGCCCCAAAAGTAGGGATCAAAGATAGACAATGAGATCTCAATCTCAAGTTTCTTCATATATATTTAAGAATTTGCAGCAGAAATTGAAATTGACAATTAATAATAAAATTTTGTAGCAAAAAAAAATTAATAATAAAATTTCCATGGGAATTTCACATTCTTATTTAATCAACTAAACATATTCTATGTTGGAATTCAGAATTAAGGACATTGTTATAAAATAAACATAGAAGCAGGGAACAGAACATACTCTGAAATCACCAGAAAGTTCAGAATGGATAGCATCAATGAGGCTTTCATTGTAGAGTTTCTGATAAGTTTCTCTAATTTTCTTCCTTTGACTTGCATCTCTATGTCCTAATATCTCAATTATTCCTTCCTCATCTGTTCCCAATCCTGTAAACAAATTTCCCAGAAACATCAATAACAACAATTCAATTATAACAAGATCATATATAAGAACATTCTCATTAAACATGAAAAAAAAATATTGAAGGAAGAAACCAGAAAAAGAGAAAAGAATTCAGTCAGACCTTGAAAAGCTTTCTTGAGTTTTTCTGAGTCCTCTTCTGGAGAAGGAGTGACATCAAGTACTTTAAGTGAACCCATTCCTCCAATCTTAAAACTGGATTCAGGGCTATGACTGCTTTTTGATTTAGTTGAGAAAAGTTTCTTAAAACTCTTCATGTTTATTGTTCAGTGGAGTTTCTCAGTTTCTGTTGCGTTTTCCCTCCTGATAACTTGCTGAATACCAGGACTTGTGTAACCTTTATTTTTGTTTAAGAATTTGATACCCTTTTGTAAGTTATTAAAAGAAAAAGTAAAAGAAAGGAGATTAAAATAAAGCCATTTAATATATTTATTATTTATTGCAGGAGAACCCTTTGATTTTGACATATTTTTATAAACTTCCATGAAGCTTTGCAATTTATGTTTTGGTATAAGATTATTTGAGATTTGGTTCAATTAGTAACAACTTTTGCTTGCTTTTACTCATCAATGAATCAGTAAAATATATGAGTTTCAATGAGTTAATGTATCAACTTTTTAAAAAGCTTTGTCTGAAAGCAGCTCCATGAAAATTCATTACAGAAAATGAATAAAATTGAGGATGATTTTCAACAACTTAAATAATTAAGGAAAACCACTGATTTAGATTGTCTCACTTGTTCTTTTATCAAATGAAGCTAATAATAACGATTTGGATAATATGAACCAATATTTTATAATAGAAATTCCATTCATCCATTCATCAAAAGAGTGAAGTAGGACAAAAATCTTTCTGGTGTTACTGTCAAAACCCTTTATTGTCATAATAATTTGCTGATATATATATGATGAACATCTTTGTGAGCTGTTGGTAGGTTGATGTCTCTCTCTAACTTAATATTTTTTGCATGTGAATTGTGATGTATTTGGATGGTGGATGGTAGATGGGGAACTGTTTGATGATGTTACAATATTGTTGAAACAAAGTTGCATCATCATGTTTCACATGCTTCCAAATTTGTTTTTGATATTTCAGCTTGAATCAAACTTTATAAGATTTCTTCTTCCATTTCTATGGATGCAAATTACAAGTACTATAATTTGTTCTAACATGTAACAGTTCCTTGAGGACCCCATGAAATAATTAAGAGGTCACACTCATGCCCCCCACAATTCAGAATTTCAGATAGCAAGTAGTAAATAGTAGTAATTAAATATTATTCACATTTTCCATGACCACACAAAAAAATTAATAAAATGAACAAGTTTATGATAAGTGAGAGAATATTTGGGAGAAGAAAACAAGAATAAAGAAGAAGATCTCAAAGCTTATCTAAACAGATCAGAAAGGAAGAAAACAACTGTAAGGGCCAAGTGTTGGGATACATTAAAATAAAATGTGAAACAATGTCTTAGCTGTCCAAACTCCAAAGTTAGTCAATGTTATAATTATTAATTAATTAAATGTCTCCATTAAGTAAGTATGAAATGAGTGAGATCTTCTACCTAAATCGATCGGATGAGGTTTGTAATTCTTTTTCAAAATGCTTTGGAAAGTTACTGTGAAAGCAGCAAGGGTGATTAACAATATGATCTGATTATGATAATGGCATCTCCATTCTCCAATGAATTATGATCTCACTTATTTAATTGTTTTCAATCATGAAAACATTTATAAAACAGTTTGGGGTTATATCATTCGGTCTATTCTGTCTTCTTAGTGTTGGCTACTAGTGATTGTATTTTTGCATGTGATGTTTATATAGACAACAGTTTGAGAAAAGCATTTTGAGTCGTCAGATTTGGATAAGATTTTTTCTAAATCTTTTCAACCAAAAAATGTGACACACGACACGAGGTTTGCAAATTGATTTATTGCAAGAAAGCTTGCTTCATTTGTGGTTGGGTTTAAGACTTTATTCTAAATTTAATCATACTCCAATGTGAATATTGAATTTCGACCCCATCTAGCTAGCAGTAAAAAACATTAATATTAGCAGAAATGTCTAAGCTTATAGCTTAATAAATCCATTGATATATATATCTTGGGGATATATAAAATATATATTTCGTAGGGAATGAAGGGAAGGACAATGAGTGAAAATCTTAGGTGTGGATGCGTCCTCCTGGTCCTAGCTAGCTGGACTTGATTGAGATTTGAGATATATATGACTCCATTTCAACCACTAATTAAAGAAGCCACAAATAGATCCCTCCTGATAATTGTGATAATCGTTTCTATCCTATTAATTCACTCTATTAATTAATCCAAATCGTAAAAGAGATCAATTATGATGAATTCTCCGTTTAAACATCACAAATTTACCATTTCAGCTAGCAACTCGTACATAATTAGTTTTGTTCTTGACAAAAGCTCTTTTTACTCTCTAGTTTTATAATATGAATGAATATGTCATATAAATTGAACACTTAACAAACCGGTCAACTACAAATTATCATCACCAATCAATCATGGGTGAAGATCCATTAGTATAACTCAGACTGTCCCCATTTGTATCGCTTACTACATTTTTTTAATTGGGCTGGTTATTTAATCTTTTAAAATGACATGGTTGATAAGATGGTGCTTAGCTGTGTGGATAAAAAATGTCAACATTGTTTTTTTTTTTTTTGGTATATTGGTATACATCATGATCAATTTTATTATAATATATACTAACATATCACCATATATGATCTAGAAAATCTCTATTACATATAAGTCAAAAGTATGTGATGTTGTCTATTTTTATTGTTTATTGTTTTGATGGGCAGATGTTGGATATTAGGGATAAAATATGAAAAAAAGCTAGAAAGAAGTACAAAAAGTTAACTAAACTAGTAGTATTTTATTTCAAATAGATTAAGATATATTTGCAATTAAAAAGACATATCTATACATTTCAAGTTTTAATATTTTATACGTTTTTACTTTGAAATTTATAATTTTTATCAATACAAATAATTGAAAAAAATATATTAGATGTGTCAAAGTAAAGACTTTGAAATGTTCGAATAACTTGCTCAATGGATCGAGGGATTAAAAGAAAAACGATTAGGGGTTTCTTTTATGACGAAAAAGATTAGGGGCATCTCATCATATTGTTTTTTTTTTTATCCCATCCAGTATTCAAGTTTTGTCCCGATTAATCCGAATCTGACCCTCGTCGCGCACCTGGTTATGGTGTGTGAGTCTCCCAACATGGGTAATTGTGTACACAAGGTCTCGAATGTATCTCATCATATTGTTATGGGACTAATTCATTTCGGATTAGAAGAATGGAATTTTTTTTTTGAAAGAAAATGTAATTCTCATTCATTCAAATGAAATTACATCAATAAAACTCAAAATTACGATAAATTGAGAAGTGTCTTCCTTCTTCACTTGTGAATCTGGATCTTAATTGGTGTGTTTTTAAAGATTGAAAATTGTATTCTCATTCGTATCAAGATAGAAAATTTCCAATAAATTGAGAAGCATGGAATATTAAAAGCTCTTAATTGGTGTGTTTTTTAGAAATTGACATTCGTATCAAGATAGAAACTACGAACGCGTATCATTTCATTCATTAATAAAAGTATAGATGTACCATTGGATAGGTTTGAGGATAATTAATTTTTTCTATTAGGGGTATAAATTTTAAAAATCAGATATTAAGCAGTTCAAACAATAAAATTGAAATAAAAGGTGGGTCGAAGTAGAATATGCCCAAAATGAATGGACTTATTCATAAATCTAAAAAACTTAATTAGAGAAAACGACAGAACGTAATATTACGAACAAAAATTGATTGTTGCCTTTACCCGCCGTTCAACTTAATGATCAAAGCGTTACCTAAAGCCATTATTATTTTGTTTCTTCCATCATTAATTGTTGTCATTCTTTTTTCTTATTAGCTTTTTTCCCAAAATAACCTTAATTTCAGAATGACAAAAACAACCTTCGAAGCTGATATAAATACATTTCTTCTTGTTCTATGAGTCAGAAACTCAGAACTTAGAACACATATTAAAACCATTTCCCATTTTCCAATTTCCAGATTGCAAAATCTTCCAGGGCCCCAAAGCATTAGAATGGCTCTTTTAGATGACATTGAAGCTCTTAACAAAGCTTTCTCAGGTTCAGGTTCCTTCAATTTTAGCTTTTTTCACCATTTTTTATTATATACATAGCTTCTTCATTTCTTAAGTTTTTGCCAGAATATACATTGCTTCTTAGCTAAAATTTCTCACTCAAATGCTTAATATTTTCCCTGTAAACCAGTATCTCAGAGTAATTGTTAATTCTTTTGGAGAAACGAAAGTTTCAAATTGTTCCACTCCCATATGTAATTTAGCAACCAATATTTCTCATTGTAATAGGCCAAGGAATTGAACCAGAAGTTTGACCATTTCTTTTCTCATCATGTTCATTTTGACATTTTCTTCCCAATCTTATTACTTCTTGGAGGACTTTCCAGAATTAAGGAAAAATTATTTAGAAAGAAGCAGAGCTTATTAGTTTGTTGTATATTGTTGCTGGAAGCAGAGCTTTGATCATTAATTGAAGCCTAGCTTTTGTGTTGTTTAGAAATTTTATATAAAATGATCATATTTTCATGTAATTTTTGCAGGGTTTGGAGTGGATGAGACTTCAATACTCTCTATACTGGGAAATTCAAACCATGAACATAAGAAATCCCTCAGACAGGGGTGGTCCAAGTTGTTCTGTGAGGATGAATATGGATTTGAGCGATTTGATCCATCTCACGTTAAAAATCTCAAACTTGAATTCAAGAGATTTAGGGTATGTGACAGAATTTATCATATGCATATATTTAACTAATGCATACACATGACAAAAATTAAAGCAATCCTTGTTGAAAATGACCTAGTAATAAGGCCTAAGAGAGATTTTTGGGATATTGACATAACAAAAAGTAAAAGAACAAGGATATTCAATTATGGGATATTTCCAGTCTGTTCCTTTTTCTTTTTGGGTTGATGTTTATTTTATTTTGTGTTGTTATTAGGATGCTGTGATGCTTTCAGTCTTGCATCCATGGGAAAGAGATGCTCGTTTGATCGAAAAGGCGATCAAAAAGGGCCCAAAACATTATAATATTATTGTAGAGATAGCATGTAGCAGATCATCAGAAGAATTATTGGGTGCAAGAAAGGCTTACCATTCTTTGTTTGATCAATCCATGGAGGAAGATATTGCTGCCCATGTTAAGGGTAGTGAGCGTAAGGTGAGTTTTGGGTCAATTTCCACATGGAAAATTATAGTTTTGGGCTAATTTGACTTTAGTCCACTTTTTACACATTCAAATTTCAAATAGTGAAACTCTTTGGGTATTTGATATTGATTTTGTTCCTTGGAAACAGCTTTTGGTGGCACTTGTGAGTGCTTATAGGTATGAAGGGCCAAAGGTGCATGATCATGTTGCCAAATGTGAAGCTGAAATCCTTGCCACTGCAGTCAAGAATGGTGATAGGAAAAAACCCATTGAGGAAGAAGAGGTAATCATGATCTTGGCTACAAGGAGCAAACCTCATCTCCAGGAAGTCTATCAACACTACCACAAAATTTGTGGCAAATCCATCACTGAGGTATAGCCAAAACTAAAATTATCAATTAATCATTCATTCAACATGTATGGCATGGTTGATCAATTTCTTCAATTTAGTACATAAGATGCTGAAAATCTTAACTTACAGCCTCATAATTATGGAGGTCTAACCTTGTGGGTATAAGGAAACATTAGTATAAATTGAATTGCATTTGATGTTCTTACTCTCATTTGTTCAAACAGGACCTTGAAGCTCATGGAATCTTGAAAGATACTGTAGAATGTCTGTGTACCCCTGAAACATATTTCACCAGGGTAAGATATAGTATTGTGGGATTGATTTTTCCTTTTGTTGGTTTCAAATGACATGCTTGCAATTAGTACTAATGCTTTAAGCTTTTGCTTATTTCCTCTTTTTCAGGTTTTGGATCTAGGCCTAAGTGTTGATGCAGATGAGGAATCTAAGAAAGCAGTGACTCGAGTGATCGTAACCCGAAAAGAGGCATTGGTGAAGGATGTTCAGAACAAAATTGAAGGGTGTCTTAAAGGGTTTTACAAGGATTTTATGCTTGGCTTGATAGCCAGAGGAGAAAAATAAACAAGTCAATGAAAATGATCAATCTATTTGCAGTTGATTCTTCATTTCAAAGCGAGTTGGCCTTTGTGCATTTGTATAAGAGTTGAGAAAATATCATATTACGATATTATTGTCAATTTCATTGCAATTGCAAGAAATTAAAACTTCTTTGGTTGGAATTCAAGAGAGAATAACATGGTATTCCACTTTTTTAATAATTTAGAGATCATTAAACAATTCTTAAACTATATATATATATATATATATATATATATACTAATATTTTGCCACGTGTTCCACACGTGGATTTAAAATTTGGTTGAAATATATATTAAGTTACATTACTTTTAGAAATATAAATTTAGTGACCTTTGATCAACGATGAATATACCAATTTAGTTAACCATTTTATGATTTTGTTTACCACCCTTTGTACATTTAATAATCTCCATGAAAATAATGATAAACACCCAATGAAATTTTTGTTAAACGCCCTTTTGTATTTTTATAATTATCCTTTGTAATCTTGATAATCAAACACCCCATCAAATTTTGAACCATTCTTTGTAATTTTAATAACCTTGATTGAAATTTTGACAACCGTCTTATGAAGATAACTACTTTTTGAAATTTGAAAATCACCATTCGAAATTTTGATAACCACTATTTGTAATCTTGATAACCTCTATTGGAATTTTGACAACCGCCCTATATAATTATGAGAACCATTCTTTGTAATTTTAATAACTTCGATTGAAATTTTGACAGCCGTCCTATGAAATTTTGATAACTATTTTTTGAAAATTTGAAATCCACCATTCGAAATTTTGATAACCACTATTTGTAATTTTGATAACCTTGATTGAAATTTTGAGGGCCCTATATAAATTTTGATAACCATCATATGTAATTTTGATAATGACCCTATATAATTTTGATAACCTCATAAGAAACTGATTTTCATAATC